>JAMKCH010084803.1:0-131450 GCA_023653785.1 Ophioderma brevispina
GAAAATTCTGGCTTGTCCTAAAAAAAATCAAAACCATTTTTCAATCCCACCTCATTTTTAACTTGGAAATTATGGCTTATGAAAACTCGGGTTCTTTTCCCTCGAAACCTTTTGGATATTTAAGCTTATCCAAGTTCTGGTTTGAGCTGGGATAAAAAGCAAGGACCGAGCGTGAGAAACTAGGAAAACAACAACAACACAACCAACAAAAACAACACAATATAAAAAAAAGCAAAAAAGAGCAACACAGCAACAAAAACCCCCCACAACACAACAAAACAAATAACACAACAAAACAACATAGCAAAACCAACACCACAACAAAAATAACAAACAAAACAGGAAAGCCCCTTTGTTGACAGGCAAGTAAAACGCTCCAATAGGGTTTTGAAATTTTAACTTCGAACTGCTATCTACGGTAGATATACGATGAGAATTTTAAACCTAGTCTGAATGCTTCACCATTTAGGGGGCAGGGCATACATGATGTAAGGCACTAATACATATGCTGTGGTCTGTAGATCAATTTGTCAAGGGAAAATGTTTTATTGTTCAAGAACAAAAATCAGAGAAAACGTTTAATAATATAGGATAGTATATAGGATAGATATATAGATACAGAGATATAGAGAGAAAGTATATATAATTATACAGCCTGTCTCAAAAAAAAAGGGTACAATCAAAAACCGATTTTTTTTCAAATATTAATTCAACATAAGTAAGTCGTTTTGTACATCACATTCAAAGAGCAAAAATACCAGCTTTCCAGGATTTTTTGTTTCATTCATCTTGCGGTTCAATCGAGAGATATTTCAGTTTACTGCGGAACAGAAATGTCGAGTTTGTGCCACTTTCTGGTGAGTAGAAACCGGTGAAACGATCTGTTATAAAGACGTTATTCACACTTGAAAGATATGAAAATCTTTAAAAGGGTTAACTTCATAAGAAACTCAAAAAGATACGAAAACAGCTAAGTAATGGTGGAATGTTATGTCCAGTAAGTTATGGCGCTTTAAGATAAAGTGAATAACATTCGAAATGTGTTTGTAGAACTTAGAAGAGAACCAATGCTACAGCTGGCGTACAGTAACATGAGCAGAAAGTTTTTATGGTCTTGAAGTATCATGAAAACGCAATTCCTACCAACAAATTGATACTTTGCTTCAAATTCAAATGTGTGTTGACTTCAACGCATTAGTAAATGCACAACGATAGTGAATATTTTTAAACCATTTCGTTGGATTTGGAGTGTTTATTTTGGTTGCATAATTCCTTCTGGCATGATTTTAACAGCTACCAATTTTGGACAAAATCAAAGCTCTCCATTTCAGTGCCGTGCAATGAATATTTGCATTGCTTATGATTTATGAAAAGAGATATTTATCATTGAACTGATTATGTTGATTATTTAAACGTGGGTCGATTAAAATAAATTTCTTTGTTACTTGAATCTGTGTTTCGTTTCTCTTGTCAAGTTGAAATCTTTTGTGAGCTTCCAAACAGCATGGCAGAACTGTGAGAAGCAACCTGCCCATGCATTAAAAGTGCACAAAATCGATTTGGGTTATATAGAACTAAATTGATTATATCTCTGATGACAAAAGCAATACGAGAAACAAAGACAATTGGAAAGCCTGGTCTTTGTTCTTAAGTTATACAAGTAAGAGTGACTTATTATGAAATTTCATATTTAACCATTTTTTTTATGATGGTTTTTTTGTTTTTTTATACCATTTTTTTGAGGACGGCTGGTATATATACTATATATATATATATAGTATATATAGATCTATATTATATATATATATATATATATATATATATATATATAATTATATATAATATATATATCTGTTTACATAATTAGCATTTAAAAATTGATGGCTGGGCTTATATGGACCCGATTTTTTTTTCGCGATGGCGGAGTTCTGGATGACATCTTTTCGTCGTTATTTTTGGGGATAAATCTGAATTGGATCTACGCTTGTTTGTATAAAAAAATCAAATCGGCCTTACCGTTCAGATGTTAAGGTGCAATGCAACAAGAGATTTCAAACATTTATATATTGTGCCATATGTAATATTTCTGTATAGATATGGCACGTATTATTTCTGACCCGACTATTTGGCTACAAAAATGGCCTTACACTTAAGTGACCAAGGGGGGGTCGCCGTGGACGCATTTACGCGTGGATTTTTGCCCCGATTTTTTTTTTTTTTTTTTTTTTAATTTTTTACCCCAAAATTAAAATCGGCCAAACAGTTAATGAGTTTCATAGTGAGAGTCCCATGCAAGACCCCCAATTGGGAACCACTAAAGGGATAAGCAGCGATTTGCTGCTGATCCGAAACATCAAAACAAAATCGGAGTAGTAATTTTTAAATTTGACCCCGTACAACTGAAAATGATCCTTTTTATTGATTTTGCCTGTTTTTAGCCTATAACTCCAAAACTTTCGGCCATAGATAGTACAAATATACATTTTTGGTAATCAGATGATTAAATTATTAACTTGGTATACTTTTCAACATGATTGGATCAATTTCAAAATTGACCCCTGTTATGACCTTTGACTCCCGAGAAAAACCATTTTCCCCACCCCCTACGAGTAACTCACATTTTTGGTACATTTGACACCCAAACTACCAAATCAGTTGAAATCAGCATTCTTTAAAATGTTTTCAAGATGAAACTTACTTTAGGCGATACTACCTTGGGAGGGGGCTGTCCCATGCCACCCCTCCGCCCGGCACTCAACGGGAGTTTAAAAGCTCTTGGTACTTAAGTGGTTAAAACTGACCATTGTTAAAAAACTAACTCCCCAGCAGTGCATAGGGTCTATACTAATAACCAATGGTATTAAACCCTTTCTGCATAGGATGAACGAACTCCTTAAGGGACACTAGCACACAAGTTTCTCCAAAATCTGAAATTTCTTCAATTTGCTTTCGAATGATAGGTAGGCCCATCATGGAAGAACCGGGATATATTTTACAATAAAAAATCAACATACCCCAAAACAGATAGCCCGGACATTGATATGAGGTAAAGACTCCAGGGGTAATTGTAGCAACTTTTTAAGTTTTCCAATAACTTGAATCAACAACTGTAATTACATGAATATTTTTGACTAGTTACTCACTGATTTATATAGGGTTGGGCAAATCTGACTTTTTCTGAAAATAGATTTAAAACTAGTTTTTCGATGGCCAAATTTGCTTTAGAATCCAAAAATGACCATGATTTTTAAATTATGATGATGTATGACGTCGATAAATTACGAAAATTAAAATGGCCGCCAAAATGACGTATTTTTCGACTTATCACATACATTTTGGGTAGATCCACTTTTAATATGTCAATAATAGGTTTTGGGGTCAAGAAACTCAAATCTGAACTTTTTAAAAGTTTGACCCATACCTAAAATGAGTGATGTGTAAATTTTGAGAATTTTCATAATTTTTCTAAGTAATTTAGTAATATATCCACATACTTGCTCAAATATAAGTATTTGTAATTCCAGTTTCAACGATTTTGTTTTAAACTATAAATCAGACTAAAATATGACATAATCATACAATTTGAGCATACCTTTAGCCTGCAATGCCTAATGGATTATTAATCCTTGTTAGTCCATGCATAGATTGCCCTTTAAACAATGAGTCTATGTCATTGTCAAATTTGACTCATCAGAGGTGAAGGTTTGATGATATTTGTGAGTGGGAGAGATAGGGATGGTGTGATGGAAGTAGTTGTATCAGAGAGTGGTAGATGGAGGAGGGATGCCGGAGGAGTGGGCAGTGAGGATGGTAGTTCCAATTTTTAAAGGGAAAGGGGGACTGACAATGTGTTATGGCCGCAGATAGGGTTGTGGAGCTTGCAAAGAGAGGGTTCTAGAGAATAGGCTTCGGAAGATAGTGGAATGGATGAACTGAGATGCAATTTGGGTTATGCCAGTGAAGGGAAAGATATATGCAGTGTTGTATTTGAGGATGTGCTTAAGGAATATCAAGATAAAGGGAAGAGCCTGTATATGTATTTGTAGACTGGAAAGGCATCTGATAGAGTACCGAGGGAAAGTGATGGAGGTAGTGGGCGATGAGGAAGAGAGGATACCAGAACAGGTTTTGAGCAGTTTATGAGTTTGTATGAAGGATACAAAGACAAGAGTTAGAGTGGGTCTGAGGAGTTTGTCTGAGAGTTTGAGGGTGAATGGTGGGGGTGCATAAAGGTTCTGTACTTCCGCCATGGTTTGGCAATGGTGATGATGTAGTATGGAGAATGCAAAAGAAGGTTGATCGAGTGAGATGTTGTATGCTGATGACTTGGTTTTAATGTGTTGCGACAATGGAAGGACTGAAGGAGACGGAGAAGTTTTGGAGGAAATGGGGACTAACATTAATCACGAAATTCATGGAAATTTTGAAAAAAATGACAAAAGTGCTGGTGAGTGGGGTGGGAGGGAGGTGGGAGCGAGTAAGGTAGACCCACGCTGTTGCTGTTGGGAAGAGGGTATAAAAGCAAATTCAGGACGTCGTGAGTAAGGTGGGAAATGGATCCATGGGAGGTGCACAAAGAAGAAGAGAGTTGTGTGTGGCCCAGAGATTTTATGTGTAGAAGATGCGAGAAGGGTGCTGGAGGGATGGGGGAACACGAGAACAAGTTGTGTGTTGATGGCGGCAGGAATCGGTTAATGAGTCACGTACCTGGGGACAGGGTTTAAGGGGGGTGTGGTGGATGCGAGGTGGCGTGCACGTAGAGTGAGTATGGGTGGGTGACGTTTAGGGAATGTGGGGAGTGCTGCAAGGGAAAATTATCATTTGAAGATGAAAAAATGTATGGTGTGTAGGAGTTGTGTGAGATCATGATGCTGTATGGGAGACAAGACATGGTTTGTCTGGCCGAAAATGAGATGGGGATCTGAGAGGACAGAGAGAGCAATGAGTGAGAGCGATGGGTGGTGTGAAGTGAGGGATAGGATGAAGAATGAGGACTTGATGCAGATGGTGGGTGGTGGACGGTTGGCAAAGGCGAATAATGTACGTGTATGGGCACGTTGATGAGAAGGATGACGAGCGTGTTTAGAAGAGGCTTTGAGTGCGATGGGTGGGAGGTTTGGGAGGAGCGGGAACGTCAAGAAGCACTGGAAGAAGCAAGGGAGGAGAAGAGTAGGAGGGTAGGGTTGAGGACGGAGGATGCATTGAATCGGATGAAGTGGAAAGGAGGGAGTAAGGGCGGTTGCTGCGAGTGTGAGATGAATCCGGCCCACCCTCGCCCATTGACGGGGACAGAACTGGATTTAAAACTTTGGATCTTCTTCTTCTTCTTATGCTGCTGCCTATACTACTACCGTATAATATTTCAACCTTTTCTTACGCATTTGTCCTAATGATCAGGGGCCACTGTATCTCTGAGGTAAACATATTTGATTAATTAGTTCCTTCTCTGTCAGATTTCCTAGCAGACGGACGAGTCCAGGTTGTCACAGGTCCCTGATGTCTCATGCAGAGATGTAAAAGTTCCATTGGTCTGGCTGCTTTCTTCTTTTTCAATTCTGATAAGAGTTAGTCTTTTGAATGATATTAAATGTGTGCAAGTAGTTGGCTTCAATTCGTTCACATTTCTCAGAGGTCGTGCCCCAATTCACGTTGTTCTTCTCCCACGTTTACCAAAATTTGTAAAGGAAGGATCTTCAAGCAGGTGATTCGTTGAGATGTTTTTGCGCGAGTGAGTTTGGAACAATTGACCCACCACTAGCCAGTCGACATTGGTCTATGACCTTTGACATCATGCGCACATATGAAGGAACCCCTAGGCCTACTGCACCTTAACCCCTAAGGACTGATTAAACATAGAATTCTTAACGCTTTTTGAACAAGACCTAACCCAACTGGAACACGCACACACACACATACACACACATACGGACATGCGCACTATTGCCAAAAATCCCTCTACTCTTTTCAAGACAGGGGATATAAAAACAAAATACTACCAGTAAATGTTTGAAAGGGCAACATAATATCGTATTTGAGCAAAATCAGGGTGCTAATTAATTTACAAAATTATAAAAATGATAAAATTCACACATAACTCATTTTAGGTAGGGTTTTAACCTTTTAAAATTAATAAAAAGTTAAGATTTGAGTGTCTTGACCCCAAACACCTATATATAGACATATAAAAAGTGGAGGAAAAATACGTTTTTGGCGGCCATTTGATTTTTCGTAATTTAGCGACGTAGACATCATGGTATGTAACAATAAAGGTCATTTTTGCATTCTACAGCAAATGGGGCCATAGAACACCACTAGTTTCAAAATGTTTTGGTGGATTTGCCAACCCCATATTAAAACCACCAAGCTTATAGACCGGTCAAACAGTGTGCATAGCGTGGGAAACATGCATAGGCGTCGTGCCTGTTCTTGTGTTAAACGCCATATTCGTCGTCCTGCTGAATTAAGCGGTTAACGCCGACGACGTTAAATTACAAATCGTCCTGTTTACCATAAAGGAAGTGATTTGTCTATCAGGTAGGGGAGGGCTGTTGTATATAAAAAGATTTACAACATTGCCAAAAATATCGATTTTGAAAAATATTGTTTTTTTGAATGTTTTCTTATTTTAAAAATTTGCCAGTGTATCTTTAAAGGTGCTTGTTCTGATCGCTTTGCGTTTTACTCCGAAAAGTAGTTCAATTTTGATATCGAATGGAAGGCCGTATTTTTCTCATTGCGTCCTGAAATTTAAGCTTTCAAACCATTGCTTATTCAAGATACAGATATAAAAACTACCGTTTTAAACTACCGTTTTAATGGTTACCATCAAAAATTAGCACAGTAGTGAATATGGCGCTGCACTGCGCAGGTTGTGGACGTCTAGCCATCCAACCGCAAGTTGTTTCCACGGTACTTGATGGTCAGTGTGTAGAAGTGTCAGGCTCTCATATCCAGGTAGTAGAGAAAAAGAAAACGATAGTCAAAATCGGAACACGCAACTTGAAATGAGGCACCTATGATATTCTGCTCCTGCGCTAGATTTACGGAATGGACTCTTTTTTTACAGTAAAGTACAACTTGTTACTGGAATACTTATCCAAAATCTCTCAATACTATTAAAATGTCCAACGTGGGCTAAGTGAAACAGCTATGTGGAAAACTCAAGCATATAAATCATGTTTAGTCGCAAATCTAATAAAATAGCAATGAGGTAAGAAGGAAATACAAAAAGTGTCTTGGGTTGTCATAGTAATAATGCAGTTGATCAACTTTATACATGTATGTTAGACAACTTATCCCATTGCGTGAGAAAATTATCTGTAAAATAACTTTATTATGTAGAAAATCGATACAATACGGATTCGCCATGGAATGTTTGGCTAGGTATTCGTCGACTTGGCCAGGAAGTTATTTTTATTTCCTCAAGTATACCTTCGTTTTAGAGGTGGGCAAGGGAATTAATGTTTTAATCTCCTCAATAGGTATTTCTTCGAGTCACTTGTGGTGCTTTCACCCACCTCTTGATGTCTATTCGTGCGGTACCTAAGCATAGCATTTGCTGGTCTTGGATTACCCACGTGAGTTTATCCGCAGATCAAGAATCCACACGGTCTTGCTGCAAAAGTAGGTCAAACTAACGCCTGTGACTGTCGTCTCAACAGCTCTCGCTACTCCTGGGTCTAGACAGGAGTAAGAGTGGGCGTAAACTACCTTAAAGGGATGAGCAGCGGATTTTGCTATTTGGAAACATCGAAAAAAGCATCCCAAAATTCATATTTTTAAGTGGTTGACTTGAAATCCGGTATTAAAGATAAGGCGTACTTGATGCTGATTCTGTAACTTCTGTACGTGGGTATCAAAATTCCGACTCAGCTCAAAAAAGCCCATCCCGGTGAATATCACAGATTTTCCCTGTGATATTGTGCACCATGATCAATTACAGTTTTACCTCAAAAACACAAAAATTATTGACCTTGTTTATTCTGTACTTGTCTAAACCACAACAGCGTTTAGTGCAGATTTTGAAACCCCGTGACGCTGTAGTCATTTGCGGGAGACTGTATGACAAATTTTCCTCAATACTTCATTTTTTCACTATTTGGTGTGTTTTTTCTACATAAAGCAGTTATATGGATTGGACACACTTATCCCTGATTTATAGTTAAAAACATGCATTTCCACATTTTTTCCATTCTCTTGCATTTATCGCTGCTAATCCCTTTCATGCCTGATTAATCAATAACTACAAGAATACGATCTCATTAATAACAAAGGCTTGTGCTCGCGCTGTTTGGCATAAGCTGGTTTTGAAATCCATATCCCATCCACATATGATTTTGGTGAGACCTAAACAATACGATGTCATTCAAAACAAGATCTAAGCTCTGACCAAGTGACTCAGTAGATCGTGGCTAAGTTGTCATGCAGCAATTAGCCGTGTGGCAGAGCGGCCCTCTACACGTATTTCTAAAATCATGAAATTTAGTACAGTTTTTGCCGTTCTTTCTCACTAAAAGGAAGGATATGAGGGGACGTTATTAATCAGAAAAATGAAAGGACCATGGAGTGGTTCGACAGTTTAAAAAACAAATGATTTCTTACAAATATAAAGGTGTACAGGCGGTATGGAAATATTAGAAAGAAAGGGGGAAAAAGGTCCACATCAGGTAGGACTACCCCACCCGCTACTCCAACCAAAGTTACGCTACCCTTTACGTCCGACCGTGTGAAGAGCCTAGAATGTGAACAGGAAACCCTCTCATGTGGTCCTTAGCATACAACAATTTGAAAGGCACTGCCAAATTATTCAGCTTGTATATCGATTACATAGATGCTTTTCATAATGATGAGGCAAGAAGTGATACAGGTTAGGTCATGAAAAGAAAATGATAATCGTATGAATTGATTCAGGTGTGGGTAATGAAAAGAGAAGATAAATTTCAAATGAATGCTTAGGAATGAACTGATTGATGATTGATGAATGGCAAGTTGCCAAAGAATACTTTCAGATCAAATTTGGCAATGTGATTTCTCTTGCAATGTGTAGTTAAACTGAGTTAAAACGAGCGAGATGCACCGCATTTCTGGAAGAAGGGGTCTTGTAAAAGAGCTTGCAAGGAGAATGCAAGCTAAGATTGCTCGTCATGGGAGGACCCAGCTGTTACACCAGTACGGCAGGACATGCAATCATTAATGGAAATACCCGGCGCAAGTTACAGATTAGTAATTTAAAATAAAGGATAACATTTTGCATTAATCATTGCGCAACCAATTGAATTAAGCCAAAATATGTTATAAAATAATGACTCGTCTCACTATTCTACTTTTTCAACTCGTCAAATTAGAGGGCGTATACCAGAAGACGCGGGCAACCGAGAAACGCAATGCTGTCTCCAGACGGAATTAGACTCAAGGAATATGGCTACATGCAAGGAGACCAAGAAAAATGGTGAAAGTTGAATGATGGTCATCGACAAGAAGGAATGATAGTTTGTAATAATGAAACCGTTTGAAACATGCGCTCAACTAAAATGAAGCAGTACTTAAAGTATGAACTTTTTGTAAACATGTTGGCACTTTCGAAAGTTGAAAAGTGCAACTTTTTTTGGTCTGTTTTGTTGAAAAATATTTTTACACAAATGATTGTTGTTTTTTTTTTTCTTAGAAAAAGCATTACCTTTCAACCAAATGATGAGCTGTAATTAATGGGAAAAATTGTTTCCTGTACACAATAAATTACTTGATGCGATTGAAATTAACCATCAAAGTGAGTTTTTTTCATGACAAAGTTGGGTCATCCCAGAGGGGGAAACTAGTTTTTGGGGGACCGGTTATTATATTATAATATAGATATAAGCTAGATATTATATATAGAGATATAGAGATATATCTAGCTATATCTATATGATAGATGATATACTCTTATAATTCCCGGTTATATATTAGCGTCTCAGAAGTGCCCCAAAAATTTATCGTGATTATAAGCACATTTAGTTCAGGACGTTTTTATTTTCGTTTCCTTCTCGAATATACGGTCAAAGTTAAGAACTCACAGCAGAAGCTTGGGATAATATTTGTGTGACGAGGATAGGTACCTTAGTCTTACTTTTTTCTAAACGTCTTAAAAATCACCTCAATCAAATCTGCGGAGTAAGTAAAAAAACTGAAAATTTTCAAACTGCATTGGCAATACCAAGAACACTTCCAGACAAAAAATGGATTCCGATGTGCTTTGTCCTCTGGATATCGGGGAGAATACCACTAGCGTCATGATTTGCTGGCGTCAATGTATCGTAATGGTACAACATGGTCACTAAAACTCGGTTTTAGCACGAGCAAATTCAGTTTTTAAATGTAAGATTTCATAAATGCTCTTATAATAAGATATTGCCTGCGTCCACAAGAACAAGGGACAAATCGCCACAGACTTTAGGACGAAGAGATCAATAATAAATTGTGTAAAATCAATAGAAAACAACAGAATTTTAAGGCATATGTGATTTTTGATGGACCAAAGGAACTGAATATTTAAGTTGTACGCGTTTTAAGATTGTTCTCTCAGGCATTCAAAATCTGCACATACCTCAAATTAAAAGTTTCCCGACTCCCGGGTTCGTGGGAGCAGGAAATATCACAAGGAATTCTGGCAGATTGTTTAATTAAATTTACAAGAGAGTAAACCTCTTTTTAAAATCAGCTGTTACATATCAAACATTTATTAATGATGTCTTTAGATATAGACCACACCTACTTTGGACTGCATGGCCGAGGACATACAGCTTGTCAAGCCTCGGGAGTATGTATGATGGCTATTCGTTCCCCCCCGGCCAAGCCCAACCGTACACGACAACTCAGAAGAAGAAAAGTCCCAATGGCACTGATGTTTACCCGGAGAAGAGTACCCAATAGGTGTACATGAAGTAGTGTTTAAGGCTGTGGAAGGTGCTGGGAATGAAGGAAATGTATCATTTAAATGAAGTATTGGTTAGTTTTTGCATTGCGTACTTGGTCCTTCCCTATTGGTCATGGCGTAAAACTAGTGTGAACGCCATCAGCAACGCTTTGAGATTAAAACAAATGAAAGCAATCCATCCATCTTTCCCCCACCAACGTTAGGAAAGGGCCAAATACAAGGCAATGTCTACTTGGTGGTAAGAATATTATAATAAGACCCTTAAAATTAATTTTTCAGTTTTCACGAGCAGTGTCATGAAATACTGAGGAGAGAGGACGTTTTTCTTGTTTAATAATGTGCTAAAAATATGCCTGTTCATCGAAAATTAATATTACCCACAGACTTTCACAGCATCATAAAAATGTTGAGACCTTTTTTTTTATTTTTATTTACAAGAAATAGACCCCTAGAGGTCTTTAAAATACACATGGAATTGACTTGTGGTTGAGTGTTAACACAATTAAGTATCATCCATCAACATTTAGGATTAAAACAATATTAATCATATGTTATAATGTATGAAAATTGCAAAATAAAAAACAAATTGGCCTTATCCAAAAAGTGAGGGGGCGGCACACGAGAGTCTGATAACTTTTTTATGCTCCTAATAAATATGTGAGACTGGTTAAGTCGTGCTCTGTGACTTTGAATATGATTGTAGTCGAGTTGAGGGCGCTCATTACCTGACAATGGCTCTGGGAGAACGGTTTTGGCGGCCACCAAACCTCCTTCAATGGCAAATTTCTAATAATAATGGTACAACAGAGTGAAATCACAAGCGATTCGGGCGCTTTGACTTTGGCCGCTTTGACTTGGCGCTTTGGTGCTACTTGGGCCACTTACGCGACGTCGTCTTCGACCGTTTTGTATATATTTTTAAAAGGAAAACTTTCGCTTATAACGGTTTGGAATAAGAAGAGATGCTTGATAGCCTATACATAATTCAGAATGTGTCGTCAAGAGTCTGTGTTGTTGTGTTTTTTTTTTGGGGGGGGGGGTGGAAAACCCCTTCCTTTAAGACAAACCCACTTTCCCGAAGGACGGAATTTCAAATGGAACCTCACCCACCTTGAGAGGTCATATAATGGAAAAAGTGCAGGTTGTTTAAATGAGGCTAAATGTAACAAAACACTGTTTCCACAGCATACACTTCGCAAATCTGTTTGTTTCTGATCTATATTATTTACATCTATTAAGCACAGTATTACCATTTTGTACATTATTGTAAGGTCAGTAACTACAAACATGCTATTGCTTTAGGAGTGTAAAGCACATGTCGCGCGAGCTGCTGATGATGAAAGTTGCTTCTTTTCAACACAAAAGGGCGCGCTATTATTTCATGAATTATGAACATACATAAACAGATAAAATTATTTCTGGGCCAACCAGGATTTGCTCAATTTATATTTTAAAATCACGCTACCCCTTGGTTCCTAAGGGCGGAGAAGTGGGTTCTTAGAGACCAAGCTAATTATTCCTAAGCAAGGGTTTTTTCTAATGGAAAGAAGTACACCCAGAGCTAGAAAAAAATTTACCTAAAAAATTAAGAGTTCGAAACAATTCTTGCTAGAAGAGAAGCCCCGAAACAAAAAACCATGTGAAACCCTACAACCTTAGAAACGTAAGTGTTCTTTAACCATTTAATATATTCTGGCGACGGTTCTAACTTTGGCTTTTCCTCTCGAATTAGCTCGGAAATTGGAAATCACTGATTACCTTAGTTAATCTGCGTCATGATTGTGCTGACACTATTGTTTATCTATTGGATTAGCTCTCTATGTAGTAGGGTGGATGAAATTGGCTATTGTTATGAACTTTTAAGACGTTAGGGCGAAATTCTTTCCCTTACAACGTAACATTTGCGCTTTAATGGAGGGCGAATATGTCTCAATTTATTGCAAATTAAAGATAGTCACTAGAATAATGCAAAGATAGAATATTAATTAAATAATAGAGCTCATTGAACTATAATTATAATTTCCCCCTAAGCATAATTTTGTGTTATCATTAATTATTAGTAGTAGTAGTAGTAGTATATTTATTTATTATATTATTATTACAATAATTTACCTCTCCTACACAAGGTTTCCACTTTTAGGAATTAAAGCTACTCACATTTCAATGATCCAGTATATTTGCAACCCTTTAGGACAAAAATATCCGGTTTATCATTCTAAGACATCTCCCCACGGGGGGGGCCACTTGTATCTAAAGGTGGAGATTATGCACTGTGAACAAGGGGGGGAAGAAAACGCGAAAAGGGTCTCTTTTTCCAACAGGCGATGTCATCGCGCGTACATTGATAGGGTGTCAAAACGCAAAATATGGGACAAAAGGGATGTTTTCGTAACCCTCTGAAATGTGATTGTGTACGCGCATCAACATCATCAAAACTATTGTATGTGGACGTAAAGTTTGAATAAAGCAAACCTGAGAAATAGCTAGATATTAAAGATATTTTTAGGGTAGCAATAACGACAAAAAAGGACTTGTTTATGGTGAGCAAAAACAAAAAACAGCTTTGTTAGGGTATGTGTTGTGTACCGTGGAAATTACTTGTGTCGGGTGCATTTGGGAAGTTCCATACTTCACCGCTAATATCCATACTTTGAATACAGATCCCCCCACCACCCCCACCAAAACCAGAAACCATAACATTCTCATTAACTCCATTATAGATCTAGAGCGCCAACATTACAAGTGTCCCAAGTTCAATAATGATCAGGGAACCGACCCATCGAAGCCTATGCCAATTGTACATGGATTTACAGTCCGTGATGTTGGACACCCCCCCCTTTCATGCGTGAAGAAGTTGGATAAATACACAGGGGTGTTAGACTGCCGCGCGTAGCAGAATCACTATTGGAACGACGGATATTTGTAGATGTCAAAGACGAGAGATAATTCTGGAAGTACGTGATTTGTGCACGTTTAAACGTGACTGTAAAAGTCTAGATGTGATGCAAAGCGCGCTCTCTTGTCGTCATTGATGACTTTGCTGTGTATATTTCAGTTTGGTATTAGTCAATTGCATACATCATATGGCCGTTTTTTAATCTACCTCCGCGAGCACGTTAGAGTGCATAATTAGGGGTTTTATCGATAGCAAAAGCCGGTAATTGTCACAATTACTTGGTTTCTGATTCACTTATTGGAACACAACTGGAATAATCTATCCCATTCAGGAACTGTCTTGCACGTGGTGTAAGGCCGTTAGTGTAAATAACATAAAGGGGAGTTCTTCTTATAGCTGGATATTCAGTGCGTAGGCTCGATTTCCGACCAAGCCTTGTCCCGGTTGTAAAGAAACTGAGTATCCCCATGAGAGGTGTCACGAGATACCATAGCTGCATGTACGGAATAAACCGTGACCTTGTAGATGAGGCCCAATGCCCGGACATGCTGAAAAATAGATGCATTACAGCACTTCCAAGGAAGAACACAACTGACAGAGGGTGGTAGGACACTTCAGTCATAAGGGACACTGTAGTTTATGACCCGGCGCGGTTGTTTGTTGTTGGTAGGAATCTTTTAATAGTCTGTCAGACTCAAGTTCATTCTAACGGGTATACAAAATAGCAGCACTCGTTTTTCGTTGACTCTTCACGCAAAATCGGTTTCACGATTTTTATTCCGTTGTAGTAGAGTAGCCATTTTCGTTAATGTTTCTAATAGCGATTAATCTTCACTTTTGTCTTCAAGATATGGATGCAACACACCGTGATCAGTGTCATGATGATATTGAGGTTCAAACACACCAGGGACTTGCGAGAGTTACGTAACGTGGATACTTCCAAGGTTACAGATAACTCCGGAGTTACAATCACACCAACATCTAGCCAGCCACCTCATGGAAGTGTGTTTTCAGCGTTGGAGAGCCGGAAATATATATCATCAGATTGGCAACGGACGAAGCTGGAATAGCAATTTCGATTTGTCTTGTGAATGTTTTGGACATATAAAAACCTTGTTGCGGGTCCTAATGCCAACACACTATCAGGTTACTCTTTGCAGCTTATCTGCCCCACACAGAATGTCATTCGAAAAACAACGATTGGTAGCTGCCTTTTGACATTAAAACTGCCACAACTTCCGTTCATACTTGGAGTTAATCCACACTAATTCAAGTACCTTTATTGGAGCTGAGAAATAACACTTCTTAATAGAATAAACACATCACTGACAAAAAGCAGGTACCAAGGGCGACGCCAGAATTTTTAATAGGGCAGCTTTTTATCATGCTTTACACTTTTCCTGTGTAAAACAAATGTTTTTCATAATGTTCACCCTGTTACCAATTTTGTCAAATAATAAACCCAATATTTCCTTCCTCTTTCCTCTCCCCTCATCCCTTTCCTTCCTTTCTTTTTTCGTTTCTTTTGTTTAGTCGCCGCCTTCCCCTTCTTCTCTCCTCATCTTTTCTTCTTGGTTCCCCTCGGACTTTCTGTCCTCTGGTCTTGTCGTCCCTCCATGATCCAACAGATGATATTCTAATTCCAATCATCCCATTGTAAGGGGTAATTGCATTCCCTATCCAACCATATAACATTCAATCTCATTAGTCAATGAGGTCTCGACGCCAGCGTGAGAAAGGGAGAAGGAAGGTGACCAATCAAAAATGCTTATTAGCAAGTTTTTGTAGGTCAGAGGAGTGCCGAGCGCGCATAACTATAAACCATTATGAGTAGGGAATAGTGTTAAGAGTTGGATTCGTTATAACCCCCACACCGAGATATTCAGCTTATTTTATGGCGTTGTGTACTGTGAGAAACCTAACGTTCAGAATTACTTTGTCATTGATTGTAGGATCAGTTAAAACTGTGTGACTCATTTAAAAGTACGGATTAATGCGAGTATAAAATGTGTGATAAAAACATGTAGTGGTATACAACAGCGCACCCACCATACACACAGGCAATGAGGATTCCAAGCGTGAAGTCGCGAAATCATGTGGATGGTTGACATTAGCGGCCTTTTAGTGTGGGAGCGAAGTTAGAGAAAAGTACCAGGTCCTTTGCATCAAAACCAGTTTTTTTGATATGAGTATACCTTTTGGCTTAAACTGTTGCCGCTGCTGTGATGTATTTTTCTTTTCATCCGTTTAATTTATTCTTTATTTCTATCCCTAATTAAATAACACATTGAAAAAATTCACGATGGGTCCCACGAATTGGTTTGGGGAACAATTGCCACTTAGGAATCGGACAAGACCATAACGATACTTCCCTATTTTGCGGTGGGTTGATCGTAAGTTTTCTCTCGGACATTACGATATCATATGCTTCTTCTCGACCCGGCTTCTTAATCGTAACAAATATTTGATTGTTGTTAGAGCGGACTGACCACCGACAGCTACAATGTCCCCAATAGTGTAATTATCTGTGCGAGCACTCGAAGATGAAAATACTGCAGAAGTGTCATGGCCAGAACCCGATCTTGTTCTTTTCTGATAACTGTAGCTCCATAATCGTGTATTGATGTTTTGCACGTGCACTCACCTGATTTAGATTTCCATCGGGACTAACGTTTGTAACATACAATGCCACAGATAATGCAGGCACATTCAGGCTTCCTGCACATCTCACTTCTGTTTTATGTGAACGGTAAATATTTCCTAACAACCATTTACTTGAAAACCGTACGCTGATCATTTTCTAGTTATTAGGCACACTTGGCGGTGTCAAAAACACTTGCTCATAACCTCAAATCACAAGATCGGAATCACTCGTTGGTACCTCCATGCCGACCCCTTTTTCTGTGGAGTGTCAGGATCTCAACGCCAGTCCCATTCTTAATTCTGTCCTCAATGACTGATCAGGGAACCGCACCCATCGAAGCCTCTGCCATTTTACAATGGGATCCGTCCGTGCTGGGACCACTCTGTTGAGACGTTGAAATTACAACAGTGGGTTTTGACTTCTGGTAGCGAATTCCCTATTGGAACGACGGATGTAGAGTACACAGCGAGAGATAATTCTGGAAACCTGATTTTGTGCACGTTCAGTACGGACAAGGTCAATGTGAACGCGCCTCTTGCCGTCTTGATGACTTGCTGTGTATTTTCAGTTATGGTAGTCCACCGTTTGCAGACATATATGCCGTTTTGATCTACCTCGCGAAGAGTGCCTAACTATGGGTTTTAATCGATTGCAAAAGCCGGTAATTGGTCACACTTACTTTGTTTGCATCTGTATCAAAGATTTGGAGACAACCTTTGAATAATCTATCCCAGCAGGACAGTATTGTCATGCATGTCCGTGGTGTACGCGTTAGTGTAAATAGACCTAACGGGGAGTTCCTCTATACTAGAGCTATTCAGTCGAAGCTCGATTTCAGACCACGTGGTCCCGTGTAAAGAAACTGAGTATCCCCCCCATGAGAGAGTGTCCTAGCTACCATAGTACATGTACGGAATAAAACCGTGACCTTGTATAATGAGGCTATTGGGTACATTGCTGAAAAAAATGATGCATACAGCACTCCATGGAGAACACAATAGACAGATGGGTGGTAGGACCTCATCCAATACTGACACTGTAGTTTATACACCGGCGCGGTAGAATTTTTAATAGTCTGTTCAGACTCATAGTTTATCTAAACAAACGGTTAAAAATAGAGCACTCGTTTCAAGGGACTCGTCACGCAAAACCGGTTTCAATCACGATTTATTCCGTTTAGTCTATGTAGCCCATTGTCGTCATATTTTTAATATGCAGTAATCTTCATTTTGTCTTCAATATTATTGAAACCCCGTGATTCATTGTCCTGATGAAGTGAGGTCCAAACCCACCAGGACTTGCGAGAGCTGTAGTAACGTTGATACTTCCCAGAGTTACGATAACTCCGGATTACAATCACACTCAAACACTAGCCAGCCACCTCCTGGAAGTGTTTTCAGCGTTGGAGAGCCGGAAATACAATATGAAGCACGGACGAAGCTGGAAATACATTTTTGCTTTTTCTTTGTACTGTTTGTTGGCACATATCAAACCTTTGGGGTCCTAAATGGGGGGGCAACACACTATCAGGTACTCTTTGCAAGCTTTATCTGCCCCACACAGACACTTCCTTGAAAACAACTATTTGGTACTGCATTTTGGCATAAACTGCCACAACCGTTCATACTTGGAGCACACACTAATTTCCAAGTACCTTTTAAGGGAGCTGGAGAAAATCCGTCTAATAGAAAACACAGCACTGACAAAAATAGGTTACCAGGGCGACCGCCAGAATTTTTTATACGGGGCAGCCTTTTATATCATGATTTTACACTTTTCCTGTGTAAACCCCATGTTTTCATCTTTTTCACACCCTTTTTAAACCCAAAGTTTGTTTAACCTCTAACAAGGCCTACACCTTATTTCTAATTCCCACATACCATTGTAATGGGTATTCATTCCCTATCCACTATATAACATTTCATTCTCATTAATCAAAGATCTCGACCCCAGTTAAAAATTGGAGAATTGACCAATTCAAAGTTAGCAAGTTTGGTAGGCGGAGGAGCTGGCAGAGCTCGCATAAACCATTACTGAGTAGGGAATATTGTTCAAGAGTTGGATTTGTTTATAATAACGCACAGAGATATTTCAGCTTATTTATGGCTGTTGGTTCTTGTGATATAACATAACTTTTAATGGAATGAACTTTTCAAATTAGTATCATAAAAATTGTGACTCATACGTACGATTATGCGATTCTAATGTGGTGGAGAAACACATTAGGTGGTATACAACACGCACCCCTACACACATCAATGGAGGATTTCCAAGCGTGCAGTCCGAAATTCCTGCGGATGGTTGACCTTAGCTGGCCTTTTCTTGTGTAGGCGAAGTAGAGAAAATTACAGGGTCCTTGTGCATCAAACGTTTTGATTGAGTAATACCGTCTTTACTTAAATAACCTGTTGCCGCTGCTGTGATGTTATTTTTCTTTATTTCTTTTCATTCTTTTTCATTTATTTTCTCTTTATATCCCTAATTTAACTCACATGTGAAAAATCACGGAATGGCCCATGCCTTGGTTTAGGGAAATTGCCCCTAGACGACAGACCATAACGCTAACTCTCTCTTGTTTTGTGGTGATCGTAAGATTTTCCTCCTAAGGGACGTATGCATATATCATTCTCTTCTTTCTTCTTCTTGACTTTCTAATCGTACAAATATTTTGATTTGTTGTTTAGATGCGGAGCCACCGACATTACAATGTCACAATAGGTAATTGTGCGAAGCACTCGAAATGACAAATACTGCAAAGTGTCATGGCCAGAACCCGATGTCTGATGAAATAATGTAGAACCTATCGTTATATTGATGTTATTGCAGCAGTGCAATCACCTGATAGTTTCCAATCGGACTATACGTTTGGTACAGTACAATGCCACAGATAACTGCAGGCAATTCGGCCTTCCTGCCATTCACTGTGTATTTGAAGGTAAAATATTCGAAAACATTTAACTTTAAAACGTACTTGATTAAAGTCCTTTCTTAGTTATTAGGAACACGTTGGCTAGGGTCAAAATACACAGTTGCTCATAACATCACTCACAAGATCGTATCAACTCTTTTTTCTTTCATTGAGTGTTCTGTGATGCAAGATTCAAGCAGTCCTGTTCTTAACTGTCCTCAAGACATGTTTGTGTCTACTGATCCCGGAGAGTCATCGGCAATCGTAACATGGGAAGATGTCTCAGCTCAAGACACTCGGGACTTGTTATTGTCCCAACTGCGGACTACGAGTCTGGCAGCTTATTTCAGTTGTATAAACGTTTGTGACCTACAGCGCCACAGATGCTAATAGCACTATGGCCAGGTACATTTCGAATCACTTGGTCAGATATCAGGTCCTTTGGTTCACACCTCTAATTAAAGTGGTTATTAGTATGAATCTATCTGTACATATAGAATAAAATATCCCTAAATAAAACCTACCGGATGATTTTCATGGCCATTGGCGTATTCCTCCTTTCAAAAAAATCCAGATTTATTCCGACAAATGTACACAACTGTATCAAGCAATCATGGGAGCTACCCTGTTTATTCCATGTTTAATATTTACAACGCCGCATACAATACCGAACAGAACCAGCGAAAATATATCACGTGACTTCAGCAAGTTTTCCACAACCTCATCCTTGTGAACTTCGTTGAGCACACAAGGATAGGAGCGAATTCGTTTAGAATTTTTATGCCAAAAAAAACTAACACTAGTAGTCATATTTAGATACTATACTATAATATGTGCCGATAGATTCATACCAATAAATCCTTTAATATCTGCCCCCTAATTTTCCTATTATGTACACACCCCATCAAGAAACTCATTTTCTTCGTCATTCTTTCTTCGCTATCATCACTGAGACGCGTAAGAGGTAGTAGGTTTTCTCAGGATCATCTTCATACTGTCAAGCCTACCAGGAAAATTGCAGCTCCCGGTGAGAACTCGGCAACACGAAATCACCGACATCACGGACATTTTGTGAGAAGTACCATCGCCATTTTTTCTCCCCATTAGAAAACTCTAATAAAGTGATTAACACTTTTCTGATTTACATATGCTCCTTCAAGCAGAACCGTAAAAATGCCATCTAGCTGAAATTGGCAGTCATTTTTGCGCAGTCCGCGCTTTTTTTTGAGTGGCCAACTCTCTGGGATATCGCCCACTGTCACTAATGTAACAATACCACATTAGGGTTCGGTAATTAAGAGGTGCGAAATCGTTAGATAACATATCTACTTTTTTGAAAAACTACAATCCAATTTCTTCGATTTATTTTAAAATTAGGAAAAAGAGCTTATACATTATAACGTTTAAAAACATGTGTCGGGGGTTGCAAAGCCCCACCTTACAACTCAATGAAGGCCCACGACGACAAGAACGACTACTACATTGCACAACAACAGCACCAGATAGAGCCACACTACTACTGTCGATACGAGAAAGCAAAGTTCAACGCCAACCATATTTCCCACACCAGACCAAAGCGATCGCTGTGAGGAGACAACGCCTAACTTGTGTGATTGTCCCAGAAGCTTATGTATTGATAACAATGACGGTACCTACGTGAGATGTTCCTCCTCTGGTCTGAATGGTTCGGAAACGTTCCTAATGGCAATTGCTTTGGTACGTTTTTCTTTTCAAACTAATTTTAAAACGTTATTGTATAAGATGTGCATTTTTCCTCTATATAATAATGTTAACCCCCCTTTACCTGGACTTTTGTTGCGCAAAGCAATTGCTGGCCTCGAACCAAAACTTTTAGTGGTAAAGATTGGTCTCCAGCGACCTCCCTGCCAGCATGCTTGTGTGGGCAGAGACCAGCCGATATCGGTTTACAGTTTCAGTCACTAAAAAACCGCTTAGAGGCGAGACTTGTGTCTAGAAATCAAGGGCAGGTTCCGACCAGAATTGCCTATATCTCGCTAGCCTTAGCAAATGGTTCATTTCACTTCACTAAAACAGATGAAACCACTGAAGCGAAATCTGGGCTACTTCTTGCCCAGGTTTCCAGTTATAAGGTAAACATGTTCTGGAGCAAAGAGTAAATGTGTAACGCCTTACCATTAATATAATGGATATTAAATGTTTCCCTATTCAGATAACAATGAATGCCTGCGTTCAGATGCTTGTTCTGGTCTATCGACTTTACGAAATATTTTGATCGACATTTGTCTTGTAAGGAAGGATTTGAAGAAATCGGCAGGTCAAGTCTTGTTGAAAACTTTGTGTGGACTGATGAATGTAAAGAGAATGTCTGTTCTGAAAAATGATGGGTTTACACGACCTGGTACTTTTACATGTATGTGTCCCACACGGTATCTTGAAGCAAGAAAAAAGATCGCCCATGCCCAGTTTAGCGGTACCGAGATATAGGTTCAGTACCGCCACACCCCTAAGACCCCCGAGTTCCCTGGGAAATCAGGGAAATGAAGCCGTCTCTGTTGGTTGAATTTGGCTGTGTTGCTTACTTCTTATTTTAAATTGGGGGGTGGGGTAGTTTGTTTTTGAGGATTAAATGAAAGTGACATCGTTTAAAATGAAATAATTAATAAAACATTTTTAAAAAGACTTTTTGGTACCGTCTAACCTTGCACTCTTTTTTATATGCAACGTAGCCATTCATGTACAAAGTCTGTGGTGTTACACATCAGATGAGAGCGTTGAAATTGCCCTGTTTTTTTTCTCCTTTTTTAAAAAAATACCCCAGACCCCCAAATGATTTTAAAACATATATTCTTTGTTCCTGCTTTAAAGTTTTAACTTTTCGTTTGAATAACTTTTTTCTTAATCGCCAGCAAACAAAAGTACGCCTACAGTTTTACTTAGGTGTTTTAAATCGATGAATCGTATTGCCCAGTCCCTGTATTATACAAATGAGCGCGCCGTAGTAAATGACACGCTACTACTCGCACTCTACTCTCTCCCAATTGGGTGATCAAACGGGCGGCGTGTTTGCATGATTGGGTGTGCCCATAAATGACAATTTGTGTTTGCCAATTTACAGAAGGGCGAGATTGGGCGTCTTCTGGTTCCAAAGGAGCGTAATTATGACCTGTTATTGTTAAATATCCGCAGGGGGGTAGGACATGCCAACCTCACGTCAACGCAAATTCAAAAACGCGAGCACAAAATCAACTCTGGGTGTATAGCCTGTTTTCCAAGACTTAACGTAGGAGGGCGCTCTTCGGCATATCGAACGGTTACACACACTTGACTAAAGAACTAGTCCTGTCAACGAAAGATTAAATCTAAATGACCGTTTATTGGAAATTACACTATTTTGCAGGCGGGGGGGTTATCCATAACCCCGACGTGATTGGAAGCCAATAATTTTTTTTTTATTTTATCATGATATTCCTATTACTAAGATCTTTGACAAGGTTTAAGAGAGATTTTTTATGTCACCTGGGACCGAGACTGCCCATACTAAATGCACCCCCAGTATCCAAGTTCTCCAATTAAACCGTTTTGGAATCCCCAATGCACAAATCGAGCAGATCGTGTCCTACCACCCACCCCCCTGAAGATACGTAACGAATCGTAATACAATCGATTATCAATAGTAAAAACGAGCTGAATCGCATTTTTTTGTCAAAAACACGTGGTGTGACAATCAGCGACTGCAAGGTAGCAATTATATTTGGGCCAACCAAAATTTTAAGTGTTTTACTGGTTTTACTCTAGCCCATTGCAGGATTTTGATTAGAAATTGCCTTGTTGACCCCGGTTCGCGACAGGTTGGTTTGCAATGCACATGCATGGCATGCCACACACACTTCCCAGGGCCGTGTTTAGCATTATTCGCAGGCAACAACACGCAGTGATTGAAGCTTGAAAACTTGAAAGGTGCATCGGGTCATTGCGGTTACACAAACCACTCTGCACTTCGTCGTGCAAGGACCAAACAAGCATTTCCATCATTGCAACCGCCTAAAAACCTGAATTCAGTCGTGTAACTTGTAAGGATTTCCTTTTGTATGATTTATGGCTTATCATAACCGTTCACACGCTAGTTCAGTCAGTAGTTGGCATTTGCCTGGGCCCTATAGGGGGGGTGGGTGCACAGTGCATGGGTGTTGGTGATTTGAAGGTTTGGTTTGATTTTTTGTGTTTGTTTGCTTGCTCGTTCTGAGTTTTTTTTGTTTTCCTCCTACTTCAAACGAGTAATCCGATCCCGGCAGCAGTAAAAATCCAAAGCAGTTCTAGTTCTAGACTTGAAATAAACTTGTTGTTTTGTTGCAGCAGAGAATCTTCAGTTTAAAAAACTTGAATTGCAGTTTTTTTGTTTTTTGGCCCAATTTACGAACCGCGTTTTGTTTATTTTCAGCCCGATTTGGGGTATTTCTGCGTTTCACAACGTTTTTTTTTTTTCCGTTTTTTTTTTTTTTTTTTTTTTTGTTTCGCTTTCCTCAGTTTTTTTGTTGTTTTTCGGAATTCATTCTCATGCCTGTAATGTTGTCCACAGGTTTGACATCGTGAATCTGCACCAAACCACAATCCTTACCCATTACCACCATACCCCACCCACCTTAAAACCCATCCTTCACTACGCCTATAACCGTGTACCACGTTACCTGTTAAAAAATTAGTGTATCGATATTACCTTAACACCAGTACTGGTAAATTACATCATACGCACCACCTACCCACCGGTCTTCCCTAGTCTTCCATATTCCCGTTACCAATGTTACGCAATTACCCCGCACCCGCGAGATTTCCGATCCTTTAAATACCACCTTGGCCTTTCCAACCCGAACCCAACATCAGACCCCGACCATTCACCGCTGTCCACCTCATTACCCCCCTCACGCCGCTTCGTCTGCTCGTTAGTTCCCTCGTTACCCAATCCCCCCCCCCAGTTCGTCCCGGGACGGCCCCACCCCCCCCCCCCTCCCGCGCCCCTATACCTACCATAACCCCAAACCTGATTAACCACATACCTTAACCCCCGCGCCACCCCCCTTGAGCCTTATATACCCTATTACCCTCCCCCACCACAAAAACACGCACAACATCCTTATTATGAACTACCCCTAGTTTACCTTACCCCCTTTTATAATATACCCGCCCCAGGGCAACCCCCTTACCGACTACCCCTATCTTATACGTCCCCCACCCGCCCCGCCCCCCCTAAAATTATAAGAAATAAATTAGTTGTATATTTATATCACTGAACCATTGGCTAATAGAGTGTATGCCCCAATCTTACAATGTACATGAAATTCGATCGACTCGTCTCGAAGTCTGAAGAAATTATATTTTTTATTTTTCCTGTAAACGGACAAGATGACAAAATTACAACACAGTGGCCTATGAGGTTACCATGATGCAAGCATTTGCAAGTGACATAAAATGCAACCGTCAGAATCCACTGACGTTTGGGAATAAGCTTTCTCAGGGGTATATAATTTATAAAGGGTCATTTTGCATTCCAACACATGTTTGATATTCATTGTTTACTAGATATAGCCCGAGAACGCTTATATTTCACAACTTTTTAGTTTATCCCGACCTTTGCGGTTTTGTGATACGAGCAAATGCTTGTTTCCCACAGTCCCCCATAGGCCTCTATGCTATAATTTCTCTCCCATTTGATAGCTGGACAGAAAATACATAATTGGGAATTAGATACGACAGATTTACACGTAAGGATTTAGGTCGGTACACGTGATTTACTAAATTATATGTTAACGGTTTTCACATGATCTTTTTTTTTCTTTTTGCAGTCGGGGGGGGGGAAAGGCTGTGGATCACGAATGCCCCCTTTAACCATAAACCAAAACTGGAGATATCGGATCAGAAATGCACCTGTACCTTAGCTTTAAAATGAGTTGTCGGGGTGGGGGGGGGGGGGGTGAAACCTGATCATTATGCTGATATTCGTTTGTTTTTGAATCACATAAATTACCTGGCAATCTCAGTACGTATCATGATGTGACATTTGTTTATGTTTGTGGGCTCCCTCCTGTGTTGGTGTAAGAGAGAACCTGGCAGCAGAAGCCCCTATACTTTGCACAGGAATTTCGTTTTTTTCTTTTCTGGCTCCTTAACTTTGGCCTTCAATTAAAATAATACAACATTCAATTAAGCATGCTTGCTATGCTACCATGGCATATTGTAACCGATTTCGATCACGAAAGGTTCTGCAAGTACTTTATACCAGATGTTATGTAGTCCGCCTTGAATGACTGTAAATATTTTGCCTCCAAAAACACATAGGGCATCCCTGACTGTCAATATGTACTCATAGGTCATCACATCATCTATACTCTGGGCCTAAGTTCTTGGCCATAACATTATGAGCCATATGTAGTCCTGATGGATCATGACTAGATAGTCTTAACTTTTAATGTGGCTGCTGTTATCATAGACTCTATCTAGTCATGACGAGTTTGTGGAGTGATAGTGCCAGTTAATCCAAGAAACAGACAGCTCTGCTCTAACTTTACAGGTGCAAAGTGGCTTAAATATTCATTATTTGCAATACATGTTATATTGTAGGAATTCTTGAGAGTCGTTCTTCTACAATCATATAATACCATTTTTCCCCCAAAAAAAAAGAAATGTTTTTGAATTCACATTATGAATTTTCAGGTGAAACATTACCCTCGTGGTGTCTAATTGGGCTGCCAATTTTGGCCCTCCTGTGCACATTTTGACATCAACTTTTTTTGTGGAATACATTGTATTATGGTTTACAATTGTAAGACAATATTCTACAGACTCTAAAGATGCTATGTATGTCAACAGAAAATTATTTTCCTTTTTATTTAGTAAATAGTACATCCCAAAACATCTCAAAACCTTAAATGTAATTGCAACTCCCCAGAACAGTTAACTTACGGCACCAAAGATTATGTCCAACTTTTAAAAGATGATGCCATAAAGTTACAATTAATTGGAACTATCTCATTATAGGCATTTGGTGTTTGGTCATAATGTTCACCCCTCAAATAAGTGTTTACAGATCCCGCATGCTGAGTATCCTGAATATTAAGTCAACCCGATATCCTCCTAAACGCTGTCCTTTGTGTTACATAATGTGAGGTGAAGGAGTTACATTTTCAGATTCTTAATGTTGGGTCAGTTTTTTTTTGTCACTACCATCATTTTTCCAATTTAATTGCTTAAGCTGATTTTGCACTAATCAACCCAGGCCGGTCAACCTATGTATAATGCCCTCTTTACTAAATTTAAACTAATTAAAAATGGGAACATCGAGACTCTGTCAGCGACGAACGCCAACACCAGATTTGGTGGTCGCACAAGTAAATTGCTCGCGTGGGTGAAGCATTGGCGTTTTACACCCGCGGGTTTGCACAAGACTTGCATATCTTGATGCATGCGTAGGCCTACAAATGTATATAAGCTCATCAAGGATATGACATCACTGCACTAGATATAGAAACGATAAAAACTTTTCCTTTCTATCCCCCTCAGCAACTGCAGCCCTATGAGGAAAAAACAAGCCGTTCGTCAACCTTTAAATAAGTATCGTCCTGAAATTTAAGTGGGTGCCCTGATTGAAACTGAAATAGCCCGAGGTTAAATTCTGTTCAGATTACCTTAAATAGAAAGTCATGTTATTTATGGTATAAACCAAAGAAACAGTTTGCAAAATCATTCTAAATGTAGGGTGGTGGTTTGGACACAATATTTGTAGTAAATAGAGCATGCCGAAAGTTGGGAAAATGGCTGTTTTCCTTCTTCTTCAATATTATGAATAAATGAAAAATGAAATATTGCCTCAATATGATTTGCCAAAAATGTTACGGGAACATAACTGACTTTATTGGCCTTATCACAAAATAGTGATTTAGGATCACCCATCCAAAGTAGTTCAGTATTTCCTTCTATTTCTACTATTTCCCTTTTAATACCCAGAGCCTTATTAAAAATATGAATGTTTGAGTGCTCTCCTTCAGCCGTCCATGTTTAAAAAACCTTCCTTCTTCTGGTTAAAAATCGGGTCACTCCTACTTTGTGCTTTTAATTTTAAGAAAAATGACAAAACGTAAACCCTTTACTTGTGCATTGAATATTATTTAATTCCTTTTTTCTTGTCTCTTATTTTTGTATTTGAAATTCTGAGAGCGGTGAGAACATACTGCGACCACTGGGCGCCCACAAATTAGATTACAATGATGGCGCCCGACGCCCTGCAACACCGTAATTCTTTTAGAAATCTAATAGGCACCCTGGTGCGTAAAGGCGTTTTATAGATTTACAGGGCACCTGGCACTCTCTTCAACGCCCGGTGCCCGGTGCTCTGCCAAAATAGAGGGGGCCCGCGCGCCTGGGCGCCCCCTCTAAATCCGCCCCTGATAATTATGGTTAACCAAGGCATACCTTTGCAGCTACTACTGAGCTACTCTGTATAGCTTTATTTCACCAACACATGATACAGAGGATTCGAAAAGTATAATGCAAATGTATGCCTTAACCATTAAACAATGTTATTTTTAAAAAACACTTAAAAAAAAAAAATGCATTGTTTTAGTTAGTTAAATTATTGTTCATGTGCTTCCTTTTCTTTTGTTTTCTTGACAGATTTTTGGTCAGGATTGCAGGATGTGGTTGATCAGGTGAGTCTTCATTAAAAATGCCATTCGCTTGATTGGCTGATGCTGCAAAGGATAAGCCCTCCTTGAGTCTTTGGTTCTGCTCTGCTGGGAAAGCCTCTCCACCAGATTTATTAAGCTTGTGCCCAAACCACACCTTGAACACTGAAGTTGCCCATGGTGGCATCTTGAGTGAAATCCTTGCTTGTGGGAAGTTTTGTCTGTATAGACCTAGAAATCTATGGATAGCTTTCGCTGTGTAACAAACAGAATTTGATTAATTTGTGCTGCTTGTCTCCAAGCTTCAAGTGGAATATCATCTCCTGATGACGTGGAATCCATCATCTGCAAGGCTGTTTTTGGCCTGTCCAGTTAGATCTTGAATAGGGCCCTTGTGTGAAAGTTTTATGGAAAATAAATGCACAGTGTAACTAGGGCATTCTTTCAAAGGTTGTGTGATTAACCCCCATGTATAAAAATATACCACACAATACAATTTTTGTGGTAACATATTGTACACAGCACGGATGCACAGCACAAGGAACGGTTTGTTTGTTTCAGGAATGGATCGGGATAAAAGGTAAGTATCATCAACTGTAACACTGTATAATAATTTGGATTGGGAATAAAGACAACCCAAATAAAATCTTAGATTGGCTAACAAGCGACCTTATCATAATTAAAAAAACAACAACATAGGGTCCTGTGAAAAAAATAATGGAATTGGTGTTTTTGAAAAGTGGCCAAAAACCCACAACACAAATTTGTGATTTTTTGGCTTAAAATAAGTTAAAACAAATAGCAATTGGACCGACTTATATTTAGTTCAGCCTTTATGATGCCAATCTATATTTTTTGGGTGTTTCCGGTCGGCATTATGAATTTGGACCCAATTGGGCCAACATGTCTCTTAGAACATATAAATTAAAATTGCTGTTAGGCAAACTACTTTAAAAATTAGTGTTTACCACCTTGCACATCTTGTTCACAATTCCCAACAAAGACTTGCCGTGAGTAGTCAAGGGACAAATTCTGCCAACAAGTGCCATCTTAGTGCATTTTACCATAGTCCAAAATTTCTCACGGGGCTATTTTGTGAAAACTGAGACAAATCGCCCTTAGGCCGACGAAATAAACCCCTTTTTTACGGGCTAGCGGACATTTCGAGTAAGGTCGGTCGTCCTGGAGCAAATTTTTTCTTTTTTTAAATTTTTTTTTTTCGTTTTTCTGGAATCAAATTGGCCCAAAATAGCCCCAAAATCTTGAAAAAATGGAAAATTTTTACAAAAAAAAATTTTTCTAAAA
Source organism: Ophioderma brevispina (assembly GCA_023653785.1). Lineage (NCBI taxonomy): Eukaryota > Metazoa > Echinodermata > Ophiuroidea > Amphilepidida > Ophiodermatidae > Ophioderma > Ophioderma brevispina. Next base: position 29,320 of record JAMKCH010084803.1, read on the forward strand.
AAACATAGCACATAACTTATTTTGGGCCTAAAACACTGTTTTTACATGATTTTTGGAAAAAACTAAAAAAAAAAATTCTGCAAAACTGAAAAATCAGGTCGGTCGGGCCCGTAAAACAGGGTTTTTTATTTTCAACATCCACATCGGCCCCCCCCCCCCACCAAATCGCCTTAGCCTCCTTTTATTTGTCCTGTGTGATAGGCTTGACATTCAACATTGTGTTTTGTAGCACTTGGTCAGAAACTTATAAAGGACCTTTTCCATATTGGTACTTCAATCTCATGTTTTGCTGCTCTCCCTGGAAATATGAATTTTGACAAAAAAAACCCCACTATTGTTATAAAAGGTGGGTGACCTGATCGACAACCTCAAATTTTTTCTCATTACCCAGTGTAATTTAAGGTCTCCTAAATGTTCGTTTTGATGTTATTAACCACCACACCTCAATGAGGTGGCACTGTAGATCAAATGGTACTGGTACAACATGTACAACATGTACAACATGTACATGTTAATGGGCAATTAAGTGCTGTTCCGATCGTCTTTTGGACCCCCTTATTTACCCGGAAATAGTTATATTCTTTTTGATGATCAATGAACGTCGTATTTTCTCATTGTGTCGTCCTGAAATTTGAGCCCCAAATTCATTCATTCATTCAAGAGAAACACAAAAACCGCCGTTTTAGTGGGGGTTAACCATCAATATTAGTACGGTATGGCATATGGCTTTGCAACATGCATTAATTATTGCGTCTACCATCAAAACCTCATTTTTCCCCGTTACTTGTGTGGGGTTAATGTGCAATGCCCGGCTTCTCATATCAAGTAGAGAACACAATACACATAATCGGAACAAGCAACTTAAAAGTGCACAAGTTGATTCTACACTCAACGCCTGGCCCTATGTTAACTCAAATTTTATCATCTGATCTTTTGTTTTTGGGATTCTTCACGTGTGAGGAACAAAATATGGAAAATTGGAGCATATCAGGTTGCTTAGAATTAACACATGGAGTGGTAAAACTCCTGAATTTGTCCAAACATGGGAATTGTATGTCCATGTACACCCGTGCATATCTGCTGCGTGCTATAGAGTATACACATGTACTCTAGAGAACGCAGCTGACATGCACAACAGGTCTGCTGAGGAACCTGGAAAAGACTCTGCACCTGGTGTAATGCCACAGCTGCCTGATTTAGACCGTACGACAGTTGTACATGGATAACTACATGGTTAGATTGTAATGGAATAGGAGACACTCAGACACCCACTACAATGTAAGTTCATATTTGCCCTGAACCTGAATGTGAAAGGAAAACTTTTTCTGTTTCCTGTTAGATCAACATGTATAATTTGTGTTCTGTTACGGGGGATAAGGTTTTATTTTTGTCATACCAGGCCAGTATGCAGGGAGGTGCGGGTGGGTTTGTCTGTGTCACACCCCTCAAATTCATGAATGGTTTCATTGGTGTCAATTTTTTTTTTTATCAAAGGTCAAGAATTTGAGAAATTTGACAAGAAATAGTCTCACTTTTCAGAACTGGGGTTGGGTCTATTTTTTAAAATAAAAGACCACTCAAAGAGTCCTATGTAATTGTAGCTCACCTCCAAGTACATGTTCATACGGCCCTGGGATATAAATACATATAGATATGTACAGTTTGTAATAGAATTGACCAATGACAGTACATGAGGCATGATGCACAGCCCAAAAAAAAAACAAGTTTTCCCTCATAGAAGAACGGGCACATTGGGCTTTAAAATTGTTTTAGAAAATTGTGTTTTTGGTTTTACTCACTTGAAAAGGTTTAAAATTCACAAAGAAGAAATTTTGCCGGGATGTGACCGAAAACATAAAATTGGGGTAATAGCAATAAAAAAAAAATCCTTCAGTAGCAATGTTTCCAATTTATAAAAACACCTTTTTGCATTTGCTTTTTTCAACATTTCTTATGAGACAAACTTTTTTTTTTGAGGGGCCTAATGAAAGTCATTTTACGATGTGTGATGTACAGTATGTCACATAATTAAATGTTACAACATTTTAAATGCTGCACGTTGCATGTACTTTATTTTGAGTATACTCTGTCCGATAACAGTATTTGGTGTAAAACTGTACTCAAACTTGTTGGTTTTACTCTTGACATTGGGCGAAAAGATTAGAGCTATTTTATACGCATCACCATTAAAATCCGTAACAATTCTTGTATTTTGAAATACAAACTGGAATGCTCATTGTATTGTCTAAAGTAAGACTAAAGTCTTATGTTTAGGTATTGTGGCATCAAATGTTCTGTTTCATTTTTTTAATAATTTCTGCATTAGAGCAAAATTAAAGAGGTCTTCATGGCAGAATTTTAGAATCGAAAGTTAATCTTATCAGAATCTACCTGCACCTTGTTTGTATTTAAATGTTTAATGATGAGGAATCAGATGCATGTAAAATGTTCTGCAGAATAAGATTCTTGTACATAATCTTATAAAGGTCAAACAAATTTCTACCCTGCATTTTTGGTCATATCATTTACAGTTGCACGTACTTGGTATGATGTATAACCACTTGGCTGCCCACCCCCTCTTGATCTTCCTCCACCTCGCATGCCTGCCCAGGACCATGCAAGATCCCACTGTTTCTGGTATTACCAAATCAAAATAAAAACAATAGTACCAACACAGTTTTGTACTTGTACATTTATGATTCCCAACTCGTCCGTCTCTTAACCCGATCCTCCTGCAGGGTAACGCCCAGCAAGCAGTATCTGCGAGATTTTTTTTTTTCACTAAATGCCAAGCTGTCAAAATTACTCGTGCCTGTTACCAGCGAATATGTTTGGAAATCGGTTTGACGTCCAACCGGCAAAAATCAGCATTGCGCTTTCCAAGGGTAAATGCCAGCGACAGTAATCAACATATCATTTTCGGAGCTCTCCAGAGGGGTAAATACGCCCAGCCGGTGAGTATCAGCATTTCCATTTTTCAATTTTCTCCTGAGGGGAAATGCCCAGCCCACAATAAATCGACATTTTGAAACCAGTGATTTGCCGATTTGTTGCTGCTCGGACAGGTATGGTGAGGTGCACATGCCAAATTTAGAGAAAAACGAAACATGAGTTTGAACAAGAAATTTTGATACCAGATATTTTGAACATAAGTTTTTAATGGACACTCCAATCACATTTGAGTTACCCTAATACTCCGACCGGCAACACCCGCAATCAAGTTGGCTTCAAGTGGCGGTAATTGCCGGTCGACGTTGGGAGATAAAAAAAAGTTGTTTGCTTCTAATTGCCGGTCGTACGTCTTTACCCTATAGAGACCCATTGCTTTTAATTGCTGGGTCGCGCCCGTTTTCCCCTCATCAGGAGGCGCATTGCTGCAATTCCTGTCCTGGGAGAGGAGCCGTTTTCCCCTCAGAGGCGCATTCCTTGAATTGCCGTCAACTTTTCCCCTCCGGAGGTGCATTGCTGGTCGGAGACTTTTTCCCCTTATGGATTCGGAAAATGTTTATTGTTGCGAATTGCCGGTCGGACATTTCCCTCCGGAAGTGCGCTACTGCGATTGCCGGTCTGACATTTTCCCTTATTGCTGCACATTGCCGTCGGACAGCCGTTTTACCCCCAGGAGGTGCATTGCTGTGAATTGCCGGTCGGACATTTCCCCTCGGGAGTGCATACTGCGAATTGCCCGGGACATTTTCCCCTTATTGCTGGCAAATTATATGGCCGATTTGGCCGTTTTCCCCTCAGGAGGCTCATTGCTTGTGATGTCCAGTCGACATTCCCATTCCCCCCCCCCCCAGGAGGTGCGCTGCTGCGAATTGCCGTTCGGACGTTTTCCCCCTGAGATTGAGCTTTTTTTCCAAAAGCTGCGAAATTGCCGGTCGGACGTTTTCCCCTCAGGAGATCCGAATTTTCCACTTGCTGCGACTTTACCGGAGCGACATTTTCCCCTAGGAAGACAACATTGCCTGCTGCGAATTGCGTCGGCCGTTTGCCCCTCGGGAGCACATGGCTGCAATTTGCCGGTCAGACATTAACGCTTTTTCCACAATTTTTTTGCTGGAAGGGTGACGTCCGACGGCACTTTCGTATGCCTTGAGTTGCCGCCGGTCAACATTTACTCGGAGTGCCTCTCTGACGTGTTAGGGTTTATGCAATCTTTATTGTCACCACAGTCCCAGTGGTTGAAAAGATAACATAAGACTGTACCATCTCTTGCTCTAATAACTGCCAGATGCTTGCATGTTCTCGCATCATTGGCCTAAGGCTGGTGGCTACATGTCCTCTGTTTGGTGTGTTTCTCCTATTCATCATTCAGCTGTATTGTGTAGCCCCTCTACTTACCGTGTTTCTGTAGGGGCAGCTATAGAATCTGTATTATACATAGGGTACATGTACCATGTGAGAGAAAAAAAATCTGTTAATTTGCGTACAAAGTGGGCGCTCAATCAGAGCCTCGTTTTTTCCCCATTACCACCCCACATATATTTTTTTGTTCACACCCCAGTAAAATCGTAGAACTGTGAAATGTGTTTGCTTTTGGATATTATAGATAAAGAAGCCTTTAAATTAATGTACATGGACATCCACTTTTTTATTAACTGTAAAGGTGATGTTTGTTCTGGAATTATGTGCATGCACATTTAAAAAGTAACATAATTTATGGAATGAAGTATGGACAGCATTGCTGAGATATAAAAAAAAAAACTTTGCAATACTATGTATACAAAAAATGTATTCAATGCAACCTATAACCACTTCCATCCGACAAGCTTTAAAACAAGGGCCTCTCTTAATGCACATGTAGTTGCATGTCGTACATTGTACATGTTAGTAGTAAATTTGGTCAAAATTTAAATTATAATTGCCGTGCCATATAGCGGGATTATGATTGCACAGGGATTCAACAAATAAACGCATTTTAATATTATGTACATACAAAATAAATTTCCACTTTTTACTTTTTTAAGGGATTTCGTGATACAAAGCCTCGTCCCCCTGACTTACTTAAAACAAAAGTTGAGGATTAATAATCATCTGAACAGGTGGTTTAAGTATAGTATGTGTGCCCAATCGATGTTCAAATTCGATCGTCTCTGCAAGAAATTCGAATTCTCTTGTATTTCTGTCCGAAACGGGGACACATTACAGTATAGTGGTCAGATGGCAGCAAATCATAACTCCATATTCGATGAGTGAAATACTCTTGAACCTTGCATTGTACTCATTTGAAATAAATAATGTAAGAGTGAAGTCACTCGTCAATTTTCTGTGTTCAGTGACTTGAGTAAGGTTTCACTCTCAGATTTGAAATTGCACTCTTGAGAATGTTGCTCCAAGAGTGAAATACTCTTGAGAAAAAATGTGGGAATTACTGGAGGGAGATTGTAGATACGAAATTCATAATACCAAAAAGCAAGATTCGAATCAACTGAAATTTTGGAATAGGCTTTCTCAAGGATATCTAGCGAAACATGAAACAAAAAGAAGGTGCTAGTAGCAGATTTTTTTGGAAGGGCGCCCCAATTTTCAAAATTAGAGATTTGTACACGGGTGCATTGGTAACAGGCTTATGTAAACTATACCTGTGAATGGTGCAGCTCGAAAAGTGTGTAGGCTGTGTCACAAACGAAAAATTTTGTACTGAAAAATTATCGGGGATCCCAGATAATAATTCACGGGCTGCCTTGAAAAGGCCCTTCAAATATGAAAGAGCCGGGAAATAGGGCCAAGTGTACGTGTCGTCCGCTCATCATTAGTGTTTATATTTCAGGCAGTCAAGTAGAGGATCTTTTCTCGAGGACGGATCCACTGGAAGGGTATAAACGTGCATTTCAGCTCTGTGTTAAGTCCAATTCTGGGATCCCAATTTAATTACAAAAATCGCTTTATGTTGTGATAAATAAATATGAATTTTAGCAGTCTCGTCGCAGGTATAGTTCCTAAACAATTACCACGTGAACTGTGCAAAAATATCAAATTTGAAAATTGGGGGCGCTCTTCAAAAAATAGTGCCAATATTGCTTTAAACAGTTGCATTGTTTTGTGAACTCCAGTGATAGAATTAATAACGTGCCCAGATCAGTTTACAAACACTGAAGGTTAGAAACCAATTTTGTACTTAAAAAATATACAAGTACAGTATGAAGATACGCCTTAGTTATTTCCTCTGTTTGCGAGGCTGAAACATTGACTGAAGAATTTCAACGGCTGAAAATAAGTGGGATGTTTGTCTTGATATCCTCCAAATAGTGACATTTCCATATAGCTCTGAAGCTCCTGGATACTAAATGCTTTATGATGGTCTTTGATGAAATGTAGCAATTACCACATTATGCACCAGCTGTAAGGTTCTTCCATTTGTCTATTTACACACATAAAGCCAAAAAAATGCTTCACTATATAACTAAAAATTATAGAAATTGGGCGTTCACGCAGATGCAACACCGGAGTCGAGCAGCCATTTCCCACAGTGACTGCCCGTTACCGAGTGCACAGACAAGGAACCCGCGCAACCCTGTACCAGGTCCGTGCCCTGACAATCGCTTGTGTGATACGGTCAATGACGTGCTCATCACCGCCAAACAGTGAAAAAGGACAAGCGTGGCATTTATGAAAATTACCAATCGGCGATAAGGGGGACCATTATTATTGTTAGAGGGAAATAACTTATCTTTCAAAATGATGTACTTCATTTTACATTATTTTGTGGGGTTTGCACGCAAGCATACGTGTATTTTTGATGAATTTTGGGACAGATTTTTTTCGCACGAAAGACGCGATGAATGGGGTGAATCTACGCTGGACTCGCATTTTTCGTCTCGATTACAACTCTTATTTGGGGATTTGTTTTATGCCGGAAACATTTTAGTAAAAAACCCACTGTGTGCACCTATTAGTTGCAAGGAAATCCTTTTAGTTGTTATTTTAAAAGTTTATTCAGTTTCTATCGTCGTATTTTGTGATCGTCGGTGGTGTGGGGGAATACCGCTGGGGTTTACGTAAGTCATGTTATGACGTCCTAATGGGAATCTGTTACATTGGAGGAAAGACACACCAACGGAGTAAACCAAAAGACTTTCTTATGGAAAATGATAACGCCATCGATGATACCGTGAGGGGAGTCGCCTTTTACAACATGCAGGGATACAGCGTGAATATTCTAAACCCCGAACCTGCAGGGGTCCCTTTTAGTAGCCATTATACAACATGCAGGGATACAGCGTGAATATTCTAAACACCGAAACCCGCAGGGGTCCCGTTTAGTCGCCTTTTTTAAAAAATAGGGATACAGCGGGACATTATAAACAACGAACCCGCAGGGGGTCCCTTTTAGTCGCTTTTACAACATGCAGGGATTGCAGCGGGACTATTCTAAACACCGAACCCGCAGGGGTCCATTTAGTCACCTTTCAATAGAACATGCAGGGATACAGCAGACTATTCTAAACCACGAACCCGCGGGGGCTGTATTGGTATGCTGCAGTTTATATTTTAGAATAAAAGATTATAAGTGGTGTTTTACCTATCTAAGATCGTGTCATATTAGATGGACAGTCAAATATACGTACGATAAAAATGTGACGGCGCATCCATAGACCACGATATTAGATAGGTAAAAACAACAAATATATATTTATTCTCATTTAGGTTTCTTTTTTATCTTTCGGCAGCCATATGGTTACTGCCTGGTTTGATTAAATTACGTCCTTCGAGCATTACAATCATAAACTGTAAACGATAAACCAAATGGGTGCTTTTTGAGATTTTCTAAGAAAAAAAGAAACCAATAAACACACACACAACCACACCCGCAACAACAACAAACCAATACGTTGCGAAACTATACATCCTGTGGGCAGCAAACAATCCAGTCATAAAAAAATATATACACAGTACAGAAAGATCATCTTCAAAAACAGGGTGCTTTTTACTATTGATATCTTTGCACATTCCTTGGAAAAAGGCCCCAGTCCTGAGCATTTGGATTGAATCTCCGGGCAGTCTTGTTCACTAGTTGGGCAAAATTGTCATACGTTTTATGGGGTATTGGTTTTGGATCAATTCTCTTGACGTTCTAAAGGCTGACTCAGAGATTTACCATAGACAAATAAGATAGAGACCGAGATCTTCCGTGCGCGTATTGAACTCGGTCGAGGTTAGCAACAAAATTTTGCCAACGCTTGTGAGTGCGCCCGACTCAACTGATGTGGTACGCATAGGCGCACACTTCGCTTCGCATATTTGTTCCTCTCTGCGTCCGTGTGCGGTTTTTTCTTCTGCAGCTGCGACAGCGCAAAACTTTAAAATAAACAAAACCGAAACCCTGGCTGGCTTCGAAATGACTAATTCCGGTCGAATTTACCAGGTTTTCCCGCAATGAAAATATTTTGTAAACATTTCCCGTATCGCATTTTAACATGTTTTCTAAACAAATTCGACTAGAGTCTTGTCAAATATTACCTGTAAACATTTTCCCGAATATGTTTATGATAAATCAGCCAAAACAAACAACAAAACTCTAGGCCTAAAGGTTAATCTCTATCATACTTTGTCTCGTCGGAAGTATGAAGTGGCGACGCGCGGGTACACCCAGGCCGCCTTTCAGTTGCAGTGCGCTTGTGCCTTACCTGAGCTACGCGCGCGCTGACAGTCGGTACAATGTATACGCCCGAGTCGATACTTCATAATTCGAGCTGGACAGAGTATAGATTGGTTAAATTGACACAAAAATGTCAAATTTGGGACACGCAAAATTAGTTCGACGGGAAACCACAAATTATTGGTCAAAACGACACGGAAAAATGTGTCAAATGAAATGACACCGAAAAGTTTAGAAATCCTCAAAAACCGAATCAAATAAAAAAAAAATTTGTGTTAAAAAAGAAATCGCAATAAACAACCATCAGTATCAAACTGAATAATTTCCGTGTCAAATTGAATAGATTTTTATGTCAAATTTTAACACATTTGGGAGGTTCAAAATCAATCGGGAAATTTGACACCAAAAAGAAAATAATACACAATGCAAATTTGGGAAGTGTGTATCATTTTTATTCATGAACTAGTGAATGCAAAACATTGAATGGAACACAGTATGTATATGTATTGTGCATAAAAACATGAGAATGCAGCTGCATTACTTACACTAAACAAGTGCCATAAGTTTTTCCTGTCAAACATATGATCCGTGGTGTTCGCGATCTTAGATCACATGATCAATTATACAGTCTGGTGGCCAATCACGATCGCAAGATTTGCGATTAATAGTGGACAACCAATCACATCGCTTGCGGTTTGATTGATTCGGAAAGTTTGTTAAAGATTTCTGATTTATTTCCGATTCGGAAAAGAAGTTCACACTTTTCCAACTCATAACGACCAATAAAATTGGTCACTCTGACACCAAAACAAGTGTCAAAAATTAAACGCTATCACTGCAGATTTGGTAATTACCTGAACAATTTCAATACAACAGTGTTAAAAAAAAATAGATTTTGATGGAAAACAAGGGGCGCGATTGAGTACATTTTGAAAGAAAATCCGCTGAATAGTGGCTTCAAGAAAAACTAATTTAAATTGTTAGTTAATGAGATTGATCGTTCTTAAAGGATACAACGAGAAATAACATACGGAACTCAATTTTGTAAACAAGGGTGAAGATGAGTTCTTCTTTAAACACAAACTGTAAACATTGACATGTTTGTATACATCACTTGCACTGTTTTCTGTCTATAAAAAGGGGTTGAAGTGGCTCGGTCTTTAAAGATATCTTAAAAGCCTAGTTTTAACTTATAAGCAAAACAAACAACTCTTCTTACAAAGTATCAGGTTTGCTGGTTAAAATTTAGAATAAGCCTATAGGCCAATTTTGGAGTCGATTTAAAAACAAATACTCAATTATGACTCTTATAAGATAACCACCAACAAGTAGACTTTCTGTCAAATTTTTCTGTAAACTGTCGGACCTGTCTATATCAAAAATATAGCAAAACAGATGGATTTTCCCCCCATTTTGGGAATGGGTGGGGGAGGTGCGACCGTACCTGACCCCAAGTGAATGAACGGGCATGTGAGCATGTTTAAAGCACTCAACATGTTAGAGGTACTAAACACAAGTCACGTCATCTCAATGAAAAATGTGGCCCGAACTGGAAGCTATTGTGTATACATCCGCGTAATACGCCTTGTATACGGGCGGAACATTGCGCCGTTACACTGCGCGAGGAGTTGGTGCGAAATTAGTGCGTATAGAACTCTCTCCCAATCTCCCAATGTTGTTCTGGTGACTAACTTCAAGACAATCCATCAGCGGGTGGTGCGTGGATAGCAGGTTCTATCTTATTTGTTATGAGATATACAGGGGAGGGCGCCCTCATTCAAACACATTGTGTTTTTTTGCAGTACATAAGGCTTGTCCCTATAATAATAACTGTGGAAATTCACTAAGCTCAAATCGGAAGTCCCTTCATATAGAAAATCACAACTTTATTAAAAGTCCTGATCCGGAAATTTTCTTATACACGGTATTCCTATGCACTGGTATGCCTGCCCCACATAAATGTGTATGCATGAAAACAAAAAGTCCGATTCATCTCTAACTTTGGAATTAGCATTTTCGGTGAGTGTATATTTACGTAGTTGACTATCTTTAATACTACACCAATTAAAATATATATTTCGAAATCTCTGAGTCAGCCTGAAGCTTAACACCTCTACTTAAGCAAGTTACAATTATCTATTACAAACATACATTCAGTGTATAAATACACTTGACACTTAGAACTATCTACAACACTTTTCAAGTAACATCGATGGCGAAATTTATAATAATACAAGTCCTTATGGCTACGAGCGGTCCTATTTCCCCAAACCGCAGCGGTCCATTTTAGTCTCCTTTTATGACATGCAGGGCTACAGCGGGACTATTCTACACCCCGAAACCGCAGGGATCCCTTTTAGTCGCTTATTACGACGTTCAGGGATACAGCGGGACTATTCTAAACACCGAACCCGCAGGGGTCCCTTTACTTTTTTAGTTTCCTTTTACGACATGCAGGGATACAGCGGGAATATTCTAAACACCGAACCCACAGGGTCCCTTTTAGTCGCCATTTACGACATGCAGGGATACAGCGGGACTATTCTAAACTGACACCGAACCCGCAGGGATCCCTTTTAGTCGCCTTTTACAACATGCAGGGATACGGCGGGAATATTCTAAACACCGAACCCGCAGGGGTCCCTTTTAGTCGCCTTTTACAACATGCAGGGATACAGCGGGACTATTCTAAACACCGAACCCGCAGGGGTCCCTTTTAGTCGCCTTTTACAACATGCAGGGATACAGCGGGACTATTCTAAACACCGAACCCGCAGGGGTCCCTTTTAGTCGCCTTTTAAAATCGCGTTTCTTGGCATAAATCTGTTCTGGTATCATGGTTTCTCTGATGTGCTGAGCGCCTTTCATGGCAGCCGCACAGCGCCTTGAACACGTTTACGTGGATATGTCGCACGTTAAAAATACAAATTATTATTATATTATTATTATTATTTTACAACATGCAGGGATACAGCGGGACTATTCTAAACACCGAACCCGCAGGGGTCCCTTTTAGTCGCCTTTTACGACATGCAGGGATACAGCAGGACTATTCTAAACCCCAAACCCGCTGGGGGGTATATGGTATGCTGCATGTTTATATTTTAGAGAATAAAATATTTGGTTGTTTTACCTATCTAATATCGTGTCATATTAGATGGACAGTCAAATATACTACGATAAAAACTGTTGGACTGCGCATCCAATATGACACGATATTAGATAGGTAAAAACAACAAATTATATATTTTATTCTCATTTAGTTTTTTCTTGTTTTTTAATCTTTCGGCAGCCATATGGTTACTGCCTGGTTTTATTAAATATAAGCATTACATCATACACTGTACAACGATAACCAATGGTTGCTTTTTAGATTTTATAAGAAAAAAGAACAATCAAACACACACACAAACACACCAACAACAACAGACAACCACATACGATTGGAAACTATACATCTCTGTGGCAGCAAGCAATCCATGTCATAAAAAAATATATACACATGTACAGAAAAGATCATCTTCAAACATGGTGCTATACTCTTGATATTCTTTAGCACATTCCTTGGAAGACCAGTCCTGCAGCCTTTGGGTATGAATCTCCGGGCAGTCTTGTTCACTAGTTGGGCAAATTTGTCATAGTTATGGGGTTTTGGAGCAATCCTCTTTTACATTCTGATCCGGGTCATCAGTGAATCCTTGCCGATCTGCTTTCTTATAGTTAAAGCGACGCTTGAAATGCATTATGTTTATACTTTGTTCATCACCTAATAGGCAAAAATTATTCGGCTTTTGTTTATCCGCGCGTGAAAATAATTCTGTTTTACACGCGTGCCTCTCACCACAAGTGTGCGCCGCGCTAACTTCTCGCACTGCGTGTGCTGCGGTATTGTTGCTTGCAGTTGCGCCTGCAGTATTCTATATCAACTCGCGGTGTGAAGAGTCTTGCCAATTTGATGATGAACAAAGTATAGTCTTACTGCAGCATTGACTTGGATACCGATTCCAGAACAATCTCGCTACACATGTTACAACGTGCGCATATGGTGGCAGCTTATAGTGTCGTGAAGGAGACGTAAACATTAACTATCTAACCATTCTTCGACAGCTTGTGAGTATTTATTGGTTTCATTGTAGCCCCATTGGGTAATATATGCAGTGGCGGATCCAGGATTTAAAAAACGTCAAAATTACCGGGGGGCTGAAACGCTGAAACTTGTCCAAAAGCTTCCAAAATGGGCTGATTTTGCAAGATTTTGCAGAATTACCGGGAGGCGCGCGAAAAAAAAAAAAAAAAAAAATTTCTTATAGTTAAAGCGACGCTTGAAATGCATTATGTTTATACTTTGTTCATCACCTAATAGGCAAAAATTATTCGGCTTTTGTTTATCCGCGCGTGAAAATAATTCTGTTTTACACGCGTGCCTCTCACCACAAGTGTGCGCCGCGCTAACTTCTCGCACTGCGTGTGCTGCGGTATTGTTGCTTGCAGTTGCGCCTGCAGTATTCTATATCAACTCGCGGTGTGAAGAGTCTTGCCAATTTGATGATGAACAAAGTATAGTCTTACTGCAGCATTGACTTGGATACCGATTCCAGAACAATCTCGCTACACATGTTACAACGTGCGCATATGGTGGCAGCTTATAGTGTCGTGAAGGAGACGTAAACATTAACTATCTAACCATTCTTCGACAGCTTGTGAGTATTTATTGGTTTCATTGTAGCCCCATTGGGTAATATATGTCTGTTGAAATCGCCGATGATGAAATTAACAGTGTGAAATCAAGCATCAAGAACAATAAAAGAAAATAAAAATTAATTATCACACTGCAAAAACTAGGGTGTTAAAATTTACAATACCGGATGTTCCAAGAGGACTATTTTTTTTTCTGTATATTAACGACAATATGTAAATTTTCAGTCCAGCTACCACAAAACCTTGAACATGTAATATTGACAGTATCTAAAAGTGTTTACATTTTGGACCCACTACTACATGACCGTTCTAAAACTAGGATGAAAAGAAGTATGTTGAGGAAGGTTTATTTTAATAATCTGCTCTTGCAATTTTGATAATCCGATTTTTGAGTAATGTGTACATTTCCTTCAATGTCAGTTTGAAAAACATGAAGACCATCATGTAAAATATTTGTCATATTTAATTAACCAGATATGATAGGAAGACATTTGGTGTCATTTTAAAGCTCAAATTTTGCAGATTATTCTCATGATCATCTCTCCGGACGTGGTTTGTTGGAGCTGGTCACATTTTACGGAAAGGGTTCCATATGTACCCCCTTTAAAATTACACAGGAAAACAAATTCTTTTTTATTTATGGCCTTACACTAACAAATACCCTCCCTAGGCCAGAAATAAAAAAAGAAGTTGTTACATGTAGAACTAAAAGGAGGGTTCATATGAAACTCTTGCCCATTTTACATTGTATAGTTTTCTCCGTAAATATACAGAAATATATTTTAAACAAAATCAGCAAAAATATACCCATTTCTAACAGTGTAGATTTCATGAAAAAATATCATTTTGCTAAAAGGAGATTACATTTAATATTATGAATTGTATAAGACACGGCAGTGTTTGATAATTTTAATTTGAGAGGCTGTTTGCGGGCGAAAATGGCAAATCAGTCTACATTTTAGCCGTAAAAGTAAACTATAACATATCAAGCCACATCTCGTATGGGCTAGGTGTTTACGTCTGTCTAGGTCTATACAAAGGATTTTATGCTGTGAATAGAAATGAGAGACCAAGCACGCATAAACTGCTTTGTAATTCATGTACTTGAACTAACATTTGTATAATGAGAGTTTGAATGCAAAACAAATACTTGAAATTCGAACCTTTGAACAGAAACAAATAGCATTAGAATTGCCAGACTAAAGGTCGTCATCAAAGCATTAAATGTGTAAACTTTATTTTTTCGAAATTATTTAGTTGCTTAAATTATATATAAATATTACATTAACAAGATAGCTGGTTATTATTATGAACAATGCTAAAATTGATGTCTTGTATACGAACGTAATGAGGTAATCATCTCTATACCGAAAGTGTTCTCTCTCGCTTTGACACTTAAAACTAATCTACAGTGTTTCTATATTTTAAATATTGGGTATTGATGAGTCTCTTATGTGAAACACTCCTTCAACTTAGTCTATCGAGGACCCAATTTTCGTAGTTTTCCAACACTGACGTGAAATTACAGGATAAGAACTATACGACAGGTAAAGCAGATTAAAGGTAAGCCTGTAGGAATTAAAATGCATTGGCAATTTCGTTATTAGAGAAATTAACAGTTTTACCCACGTGTGTCACATATTGTGTGGGTAAAAACTGTTATTAATTTTTCTGATATATTCGGTTAACCATTGTATCATTTATTTGACACCAATGTGTGTGTGTGTGTGTTCTAGTACATAATGCGTCACCCTCTTACCTACTGTAACTTAGTTATTAAAGTTGGTGACATTTTGTGACATCTTTCAAAGAGAACAGTTAAAGAAAATATGGTGTGATCACATTTCTCCCAAAATCTCCCGTTTTTTCTTGAACTCTGGATTGCCATTGTATATAGGCTACTAAACTTTAGCCTACAAGTTACGTTTGCATAAGTTGTCTGTAAACGACACAAACGTGTGATTAGAATTTAGCAGCATATCACCTCAGTACTGGTTGTCATGCGCAACTTCAGTTTTACTATTTCGGGTAATAGTGGTGTTTATGCAAAAGTTAAATAGACGATTTGCACAATCCCAATAATGCATCTCGTGATGTGCCCATTTCCCATCCGAGAACTTGTCGAAAAGAGTTGAAATCTTCCACCCAAGCGTAAATAATGACCGGTCCCTTAAGAAAACTAAGAGCAGCACCGATCTTAAAAAGACAATTCCCATATGCTCTCAATCACATGTTCTTGTGTGGACTCGCTCATGAAAATTTTAATTTAGAAAGACTGTTATTTAAATGGGTATTTTTGGAAATTGATCTACATGTATTTTGTAAATGAGGTGGAAAATCTGAACTTAAGGAGGGGTTTGAGTAGTATTTGCTTTAAATATCATTATGTTTTAAAATAAGTCAATCAATACTCTATTCTTCGCAAACGTGCGATATCATTTTTCTAGATGGCGGATAGCCCATCTCTTTGGTGCCTATCACACACTGAAACTGCAGGCTTTATCTCCAAACATCTTCGACCAGACAAAGACATTGCCTTGGCCCTTGATGGCGCTTTGGAAACCGTGATCACCCACCTTAAAAGCAGAGTGACATACAATATTTCAAGAATTCAAAGGGTATGTCTTTTATGGGTTTTTGTTGCCGTTACTATACCGTGTGCCCCAAAAAAAACCGCAACACTTGGTGACAGGCGCCATAAGTTTTGAACAAAGCACGTGACTACTTATTCTTTTTTGTAAGGTAAGATGGGACTGTTAGCTAATGTCCCTGAAAAGTTCATAAAGGTATAGAGTCAATATTTTTTAAGATATGACCCCAGAAATCAAGTAACCTGCAGGACCCATTTAACCAAATTGAGGCGCTATTAACTACAAATACGGCACTGTACATTTTGCGCCCAGAACCACCAATATGAATCTCAAAGTCCAACCACCATTTCCTTTTTTTACAAAGACAGGCTTACACTGCAACAGATATTAACATATGAATGTTTCCATTGCTAATAACGCTAATAAACATACATTTAATACACTTAAAAGATGGAATTAGGATTGTATGATCAACAAACTCTTCGTATTGGCCAAATTAGACAGCATTGGATTAGAGCTATTCATTCATCATCATTTTGTGAAGGCACACAAAGAGTTATCTTAACCCAAAATTTAATGACAGAATGAATATACTGATATTGTCATTGAGTTTTGTGTTGAAAACATATGTTTTACTTTCATAAAGTTGAGAATGTAACATTATTTTCAGTAACAAGCAAGTTGCAGCCCAACGCATTTAACATTTTGACTTATCATAGTTTTATATCGTCTTGAAACGTATTTCATCACCAATAAATTAATGTTTTGTCATTATCAGTTAAATAATAATTATGTAAATGCAGTTATTTAACCCAGTAGAAGTTGTTCTGCAAGAAATTTTGGGCAAGTAAATGTTGATTGCAACCAATATTTTATTTGCCATTCTGTTCATCATTGCCAGTCTTGTGGTTACCAGCTCCTCATTTTTGTAAAATGGGTCCTGCAGGTTACTTGATTGTTGGGGGTCATATCTTAAAAATATTGACTATATCACTATGATTTTTTCAGGGACGTTAGCTAACAGTGTCATCTTACAATATAATAAAGAACAAGGAATCATGTATTTTGTTCAAAAATTATTGTGGCTGACACCAAGTGTTGCGTTTTTTGGGACACAGTGTATAGATATATCGTATACCATGGTTAGGCCGAAAAACAAAAGAGTATGTCTCAAACTTACCAAGGATTGGTAATGTAATGAGGAATGCGTTTTTCTTGCTTTCTGTTGTACTCTTCAAAATTTTTGAAAAATTAAGCTTTGTCCCCATTTGATTTTCTATATAATGTTTTTAAGAAATGCGATATACCGATTTCCCGAAACGCATGCTGCAAAACGAATGCGCGGTAGCTTTGAGACATCTGTTTCATAGGCGACGGATGCCGGTGTCATCTAATACAGTGTCCGTGTGACTGAGTGTCCTACCACCCATCTGCCTATAGACCGTATTCAATATGACGTCAGCCACCATACATGTTGGTGGACAAGATGCATACATTCCAGGACTACAATACATTCAGCTGTCAATCGATCCATGTTTAGCGATTGCACAGGGATCATTGACAGGTGAATGTATTGTAGTACTGGAATGTGTCTATCTTGTCCACCAACATGGCTGGCTATTGAATACGGTCTATTGTGTTCTCCATTGAGTGCTATATGCATCATTTGTTTCAGCACTGTACCCAAAAGGCCTCGTCTACAAGGTCACGGTTTATTCCGTACATGTTGCTATGGTAGCTAGGACACTCTCTCATGGGGGACACTCAGTTTCTTTACACCGGGACAAAAGACACCTCCCCCCAAAAAAACCTTTACGTTTCCCCTAAATATTAGTTAATTTTTATTACCAAATCATATACCCTAACAATAAATGTACGGACTCGCCCCCCCCCCCCAACACCCCAACCCCAAAAATTGCAGCTTTCGTCGTCAGATCACATTTTCCACTGCAGTGTCTATTTTTTAAGATTTTGCATTTACAATTTTATGTTGTATTGTGTTGTCTATTCTACAGCTCTTGATAAAAATACACAAGTATCAGAATAAAAATAATCAATAATTTTGAATGGAATCAAAACACCAGCGAGTATTTTATTCTAAGTACTATTCGCAATTCATAAGCCGCAATTTTACTCCATATTTGTTTACATTGATGGGGGAAACGTAAGTGTTCCTATTGAGTTTCAAAGTAAGCTGCATGGCGTGTGTTCTAAAATACGTTTACTGGTAATGCAGCCAGGCCAGTTCTTAAGGGTCCGTTCATATTTCACTGCATTGCAGTGCAGTGCTGCAATGCAGCCTACCAAAATCGTTACTGCAATCACTTGCAGTATTGCAACGCAATGCAGTACTGCAACGACGTTAAAATTATTTTAACTGGCGATGCAGCAAGATGCAGTGGGCGCAGTCAGTGGTGCAGTATGCCAATTATCCTGCAATCCTTCGCAAGTTTACTGCAACGTACTGCAACCCGTGACCTGCAGTGACCTGAGTTGACCTGCAGTAAATCGATTAGGAGTGCAGCGGAAGTGACGGAAAATTGCAGTAAATTTACTGCACAGCAATGCAGAGCAGTGGAAGTATGAACAGACCTTTAGTCAAACAATTACCAACAAAATATGTAAAAATGTTTTAATGAACACTGCACTATTTGGTTCACCTGACAATTCGTTTGCTATACATTATGATTGTTCTTAAAGGAACCCTGTATCAAGAATAACTTACAAAATACGCTATAAAACGATTATTGAACGCATATGGAGTTGTTTCATTGGGTTTGTCTGTGATTTTGTTTTTTAAAAAAAAAACCGAATTAAAAATTTTGTTGACCATGCGCGTATCGAAAATCGCGCTTAGTGTAATGGGATATTGTACTTGGGTTATGCGATTACGGACGGCCTCGTAGCGTCTACACCTAACACTGATGATTGATAATGTATATTTCATATGGGCATGTATGACGCAAACGCGCCGGCCGTATTGCATAACTTGTTATACACTAGCGCGATTGGTGTATAGTGAGCACCATGGTCAGACTAGATGGTTTTAATTCATTGTTAGGGTATTTATAATTCCATTTTTCTATGAAGCCACTCGATATGTGGTCAATACTTATTTTATAGTGTATATTGTAACATTTATTCGTTATACGTCTCCTTTAAGCGTGGGTCCTTTTCGCTCAACCTCGTCCATCTCAAAGACGACGAGTTTGATTTTGAACTATACCTTTTCATCGGTGATCTACGAGGTATCGACGAACATCGACAGCGCATTGGGAAGATCTTGACGGAAACTCGAGAAGTTCTGGATACCGAGGATCTCCTCCATCTTCTTATGGTCAGAGGTGATGAGGAGCAGATGATCAAAGAAGGAGGAATTTCCATCAGGGTCATGGCTGATGATGAGTGGTTTGAAGGGAAAGTCTTTCCAACTGTTGACCTTCTAGGAGTCAAGCCCTAGCACGAGTAGGTCTTGAGGGTTATATTAATCTTCCTTTTAGAAAGAGACGAGATAGGGAGGTATGGAATGAAGCCATACGAGCAGAAGGAGTGAAGCGAGGAAAGAGGGAGGGAGAAGGAGGAGGAAATGGTGAGGCTGCCTGTCTCTTTCTCACTCTGCTTTGTCACTCCTCACAACACACACACACACACACACCCACCACTTCGTCAATATTGGAATTTGATTTCAGGATTTTGTTAGATGTTCGTAGCATGGAATCTATCTGTAGCATCTACTCATACACTGTATCAGTGGTTCTGATGCCATACTAAGACTAGACTGTCTTGGCAAAAGTCATGTCTTCACATAGAAATAATAAAATAAATTAGAAACAAAAAGCGATTTAAGGCACGAAGAACATGTCCTCCGACTTCATGAAGTCGTGAAAGGTTTCCCTAAAAGCATCTTGAGTAGCTTGTAAGAAGCTCTTTGTTTCATAAATTTTGTCACAACGAACACTCTTTGGTGAGTTGTAAGCTGCATCATGTTGCTACTTTAATTAATGTTTGAAGTGTGAATGCATTTTACCATTGAATTGACCTAAGTCCTCAAGTACCTTCCTTATAAGTAAAACTAACACGATAACGTTAATCTGGCCATAATCTTTCCACCTGTTTGCCAGATTAGCATAAGTATTCCATAACCACGCAAAACAGCTTAATGCAAAGTAGTTTGACCATGTCCATTTTTCCAAAGGCATGGTGTTCAATGATCATGCCTGAAGAATGTCAATCAGGGGTCTTTGAAAAGCTTACTGTTCTACTTTATAGTAAAATAATTATTATACAGCACCGTTTCGCCAAATTAAACCCTTTGTTTCAGGCTTATTTTTCTCTTGGGGCTCCGGTATCATAGGCGTGCCCAGGAATGTTTATTGAGGGGGGCTGGACTAAAGATGTTCGAACCAATGAGAGCGGCGAGCGAAGCGGAGCGACTAACGGGTGGGGTTCCAGGGCCCGCCTTAGGGCCCTGGTGGTGTGCAGGCACGCCCCGTGGGGGGGTGGCCCAGTGGGCAGAGCCCCCTTAAGCTCCTGAGATGTTTAAGGTTTTCAGACCTGAAACGCCTTTCCCCTCCTTGTATACTTCTTCCGACCTTTTCTTCTTTCTCCTTCTCTTTTCCTCTTTTTTCTTTCTCTTCCTCTTTTTTTCTTGAGAACTTTGAGGGGGGCTTTTAGGCCCCAAAGGCCCCCCCCGGGTAGGCCAGTGTGTATATTTCCTTAAAACAGTTATTTCACTTCATTTGCCACTTACTCCAGACAACGCTTGACAAACGAGTACCGACATGACTCACGATGAACGAAAAATCCTGCTTCACCCCCGCCCTCAGCATCCTATATGTCGAACTCATTCAATCCTTACCCACAATGTCAAAGACCTTATCTTACTCATAAAACACTGGTAAAAGATCCCGGTTACACTCAGAGTGACGGGAAACCACCACCTCGGTTCTGGGAGGTCTTGGTTGTTCGGCGGTGGGAAATTGCAGGTTCACCACAGAAATTTAATTGTGCGCGTTGACATTTGATGTTCTGAGGTGCTGGCTGATTGGCGGACAATAATGATCACGTGGCAGACAGGTGAAAAAGTGCTACCCGAAGAAAATCGCGGAAGAGAAGAAACGTGATATTGAACAACCGGTAAGTTACAATAATTACTCAATCTATTTGTACTATGTTAACGCTACTGCTCCTTCTATAGGACCTATGGCTGACTACCAATATTACTACTAACACACTTTCTCCTGTTGCTTGCTAGCTGTTATGAATGATATTATACGGGGTTGTTAGTGTTTGCCTTAAAGTTTCTCCAGTTTCTGGGCACACACAACCCACTAGAATTTATTCCGAAACATAAATTGCGTAAACCCTAACCAAACCTTTACAAATGATTATTTAGAGGCATTTCGAAGCTAATTCTGGCGTTCCTTTATCGTTTTCCTTCGGCGCACAATCTGGCCAAACTTATCGCTCGTCAGGCTTCCCTTTAATCCGCCAAATTTAGGGAACTTGGCCATCAAATCAAAACGTTTTCACCTCTTGGCCTCTGTGAAGAACATCATTCTGTTTGAAAAAACACCACTTGGGGCAGTCAATACGGCATGGAAACCATGGGTAACAATTGAAATCAATTTGGGATTATGATTTTTTTTATGAATGTTGCAAAATACTATGGGCCAGTGTTATTCTAATACGCCTACTACTAAAAGGTGGTGGTGGTCGTCCTCATCCTCCTCTTTCCCCTCCTCCGCATCATCAGCATCAGCAGCATCATCATCGTCCGCCATATCATCGCCTTCATCAGTAATCATCACCTCACAATATCATCATCACCTTCATCATCATCATCATAGTCGTCGTCGTCGCCGCCGCGCCATCATGATGTAGTTTATCATCGTCATCATACTACTACAACTGCTGCTGTTGCTGCCGTTGCTACCACTCAAAACTCCTATTACTCCTCTCTCCTCGGTCAGATTCCCGGGCCGATTCTTACGTTAGCCTGCGAGCCTCGGTAGCTAGTGTACTATTATAACTTATTTTTTTGCATACTGCTATTGCTGATGCTACTGCCACAAGTCCCACGGCTACTGCAACGCTACTGCTACTGCCACTGCTACTACTTTCAATACTTGTCCCCATGGGCTCCATGGTAGGACCCCACGTTGTTGTTAATGTATATACTCCCCCAGTTGGTGACATTATTATTCATCTTATATGATGATACACAGTGTGAATTGATCCAAAAGATCCAGGTGACTGTGACGCGCTCTTGGTAAATTTCTTGGTTGCATAATCTTAAAAAGCTTTCCAGCACTTGCAACGTTAGTGTTTTCATGATTTCCATTTTGTGCATTCCAGTAGTGGTGAGCAGGTACTGGTATCCGGACCCAGTGGACCCTCGCGCTTAATCACCGGCACTGGGAATAAGACACTCTAGTGGCCGGACGAAATGGCCGGGCCACCCCGCTATGGAATCTTGTAACGACAGCTTTTTGAAGCGGTAAACCACCGACTTAGCGCAAATGGGACCCCGCCACTAAGACCAGAATAATAACCGAAATTTATGCACGCAGTACAGACGCACCTACCTCCCGCACCAATTCTGAATTTTAGGGTGCCGACAGATTACTGTATATGCTGACCCACCATTTTAATGGGAAAGTGTTCATACAAGTTTGGTTGCCAGAAAAAATCGATCGATCCAACTAAGCTATTGAAATCAGGCAGTTTTAAACTCCAAGTTCCAAACTTGATATTATCTTAAGGGTGAAGGTTAAAGTTTTATTTGAAAATTCACTTTTAAAATAGAAGCCGACTTAGCAAGAAAGTTGTTAGGTGGAAACATATGTACGCTTCTAGGGTTCTGTAATTTTGTTATTGAGTGGCTAATTTATTAACTTCTTTCATCAAGCAGAAGC
Source organism: Ophioderma brevispina (assembly GCA_023653785.1). Lineage (NCBI taxonomy): Eukaryota > Metazoa > Echinodermata > Ophiuroidea > Amphilepidida > Ophiodermatidae > Ophioderma > Ophioderma brevispina. The sequence goes on from JAMKCH010084803.1 coordinate 52,128, forward strand.
ATGTCAATAGATATGAAAGTCGATCTTCCCAACCTGTTGTCCTTTTAATATTCAATTGATTTTAGCCAGTCGGTACTATTAGAAACAAGGCCCGCATTGTGGATACTATCTTGAAGATATAAGAAATGGCCTAAGAAGGCTATATTATTTGAAGAAATATTAACACTCTATTTATATTTTATCCTCTTATCAATATCTCCAGTCCTTATGTCTACTTTGTATAAAGATGATTACCCGCCATGCAGCAATGTTGTGGCGGGTGTTTTTGTCCGGCCTTGTTGAACAGGTCCCTGATAGTTTGCAATCGTTTTGTGTTCGTTTCATCCAGCATGCTTCAAATACTATACTAACCTCAAAATGGTTTTATTCACTCATGTATATAGTATTAATGTAAACTCTGCATGAAACATTAACTGAGAACAAAACCCTCACTTGACAAGGCGGGCTTTTGACAGGAATTTCTTAAAACGGAAGTGATTCTATACACCCACGCGCATGCGACAAAGACACGAAGTGTACTTTTTTAGTTGGTTGTGAATCTTGTCATTAGCATCATTTACGGCGGTCCGCTAAGTATTTCCCACGGTGTCGTCTGTGTCCCCAGACTGCGAAAGATATTATAATAAATTGGTACTGGCGGCGAGAGATTACGTTATCAGTCCGTCATAGATGTGTGTAATGAACTACTTTCCGGAAAACGAAAGGGGTTCTATGGAAGTTATTGCTTCCGAGGGTTCTTGTACTATGTTTTGTTTTGAATTGTATTGCTGAATTGGGTCGAACCTATCGACCATCGAGAAATTTGAGAACGTTTTTGTCGGGTAACTTCGGTGCTCTTGAACAATGGGTATTGTACCTGATGAAATGGAAAGAAGCTCGAGTGACGCCTATTCATAAAGGTGGCGATAAAGACATTTAAATAATTTCCGCCCAATATCTGTCACTGCCGATCATATCAAAATTTTTTGAGAATTTGTTCATGATGCATTGTATACTTTTTGAACGTCAACTATTCTGGTTAGAGAGCAATCTGGTTTCAGACCCGCCATTCACACAAACTACCATTCTCGATGTAACGGTTATTTTTGAAAGCCATGGATAGTAAAAAAGCCACTTGTATTACTTTTCTTGATCTTCGTAAAGCTTTTGATTCTGTTAATCACCATTTATTACTAAAGAAACTTTCATGACATTGGGTGTGGCGTAACAATTGATTGAAATGGTTTCTTTCCCTATTTAAATGGTCGAAAACAACCAACTGTGTTGAATTGTGTTTCTCTGATAAGAAATCTCACCACTTGGTGTCCCGCAGGGCTCGATCCTTGGCCTTGCTCTTTTGGTATTGTTGTTAATGATTTGCCGTCTATGATCTATACGTGTTTAAAAGGTGATGCTCCGTGCTATTTAACCGAAATTTGTTCACCTAATGAGGCACCACTCCTAATGCTATCGATCCGTATATGGCGTTTCTTACACAATACAATGCCAGTACACAAGCCTGATAGAGACCTTTTCACCATCGTGGGGGTTTTCTGTTTGGAATCAACTTCCTGTATTTTATTAAGGTCACTGACCTACACTGACAACGTGATTATTACATTTCTCTTTGATTAGATTTAATGTTTTAATGTTTTATGAATGTACGTATGTAAGTTTTTACAGGGGCCCCTGTTATAGCAGTTTTTTAGTCTGATTGGCTAAACACCCTTTTAAAAAAATATGGGTTGAAATAAAAAATAAATAAATGTTAATGTTATTTTTAAAAATTGGTGTTGAGATATGAGCAGGGATAATATTGAGGTACGAAAAGTCTAACAGATCCTAAGTAAATCAGGGATGTTTAAAGGGACATAATGGCATGAAAAAAAATTGACATATGAAAAAGGACACTTACTGAAATCACTTCCACGAGTTTGAAAACAAGTTGTATGTTTGACATTCTTTTACAAACATAAAACAGGACGAGTTTTCCAGGGGGATGGTTGCAGTTTTGTGGCAATTTGGAACAGAAAAGCCAGGTGTTCACATTCCCTGACAGATTTACAGTATATCTAGTATGTTTTGCGACACAATTCAAAAGCATTTTTAGACCGGGATTCAGGCATTGTCCTTAGAGGCTTTGGTAAGTAATATATTGTTGATCTGGCAGTTGCAAGATGATTAGCCGGGGATTAGCACATATACAATACAAGGTCCTGTGGCTGATGACAACATGCTTTTCAAGTTTGGTAATGCTGGCAGTAATGTCCGCATCCTTGTTCCAGAAAACTGCCACAAACATGCCACTCCCCCCTGGACTCTTCCTGCTTTTTGCTGTTTTTTACAGAATGTGTCACATCCAAATTGGGGTTATTCAAACTCGCGGGTCTTTTCATTATGTCATTTTTTTTTTTCCATATGCATTAGGTCCCTTTAAATATCCCTCATTGACTTCCGAGGACATCCTACAATAACAGAATATTGGTAAAGGTAATTTCCACTGTAGTTCGCATCATGTTTCGGTATGGTCTGTTGAAACTCGCTGGCAGCCATATTTTATTTTAAATTATTGAACTGACTGGCTTGGATACCATTGACACGAATGAGTTTCCAGATAACGAAGTGGGCAGTTGCGGCAACATTTCGTGCTGTTTCGGTCTCACATCTACTACTAGTTGGAAAAAATGAATCGATTTATTTTGAAATCTGCATCGTTGTTTACTTTACTACTCAATACGGTTATGTTTCATGAGAGACAACATTGATATACTTTCAGTGGAATTGCCACGATAATTAAAAAGACCTCACAACAGGCTTCACTATATGCAGGTGCGATAGCCTTGATGCCCTTATGAGAAGATAACAAACAGAATAAGAATATTGTTAGTACTTCATTAGTTCACTGCTGGGATATTGGTAGTTATCATATTGATCGAGTTAAATTTAAAGTGCAATTCAAGACTTGTATACAGTCCTGCATAAAAAAGCATTTGTTTTTCATATCCAATTTCTGCATAATATGTGTATCGTTTCAACGATTTGTTTTCTTTGTACCCTCCTCACGTCAAGCGTGGTGGAAATACCGAATTTTTGGCATTTTCAATTCACCATACCCAAAACCGATTGTTTGCTTGTTTAAATTTCAATCACCCATATAAAATTATCGGTATTTGAGTGATTTGATGAGGGTTGTGGGCGAAGCACCCCATCCCTATGCCCGTGAGTTTTTGTTTGTTTCAGATGTTATTGCGTGACATACTTTACTCTTCCGCTCTTTATTGTGGGTCTTATAAGAGAGAGAGAGAGTGTCGGCCAGGGTAAACTTTTTATGTATACAAAGTTATAACATTCTAGTCCAGGTGTTCCAGACCAAGTTACTTTAATCTGACGTTTGCTTCACGGGTTGCGTAGATATGGAAGCACCCATCTCTGTCTTGGGTGAATTTGCACGTAGGTGGTTTTCCTCTAGTAAGGATTGAGATCATCCACATTTAGGAGTCTCTCTTCAACAACCGTAAAGTCTGCACCTTGTGCGCTAATTCCCAGATCGCCTGCTTGATAAACGCGGTTTCTGCTGCACTCCAGGTTGGTCTTGGTATCTAGATTTGACATAGAAGGTGCGAACCCGCTCCCTTGGTAGTCCCATTCTTGGCCTCCGCCATCCTGCCTTCTTCGCTCCTAGCTTAACAAAGAAACTCCTGTTTTTGCAAGCAATCCTTTGATTAGCTCAGTCAAGCGGATCATTTTTTAGTTACGAATTACCTAAACTCGCAGTAATGTCATGACTGCGCCCAGCACACGATTTCTAGTCGCTGCGGCTAGTATTGGGCAAATCGATGTGAAATTGATAAGAGCGCAGAGTAAATTGCCTCAGTTATTGTCTAATGCCACTTAGTTTGAGAAACTACCAGGCCTAATCCGAACCATGTCAATCATAAATTCCAACACTTTTCTAATATAATAGTCCATTTTCAGATCGTGTAGAAGCCGTTGTTCCGTGTTCCACTGCAAGAGAACCGGCCAAATGGCCCATAAATAGGGTTATTTTGGGGCCAATTTGGTCTAAATTTTTTTTTTCAAAACATGGGGTCTTTGGGTGATATTTTGGTCAACTTTGTTCTAAAAAGTAGAGCTCTTTGATGAAATTTTCCCCCCAAAATAGGGGTTTTGGGTGCCGTGGGGAAAATTGTCAAAAACATGCATCTTTTGGGTGACAACGGGGACAACAGCCGAACATATGCATCACACCTGCTACAATGTGAGTGTCCTCACCACCCCCCACCCTTCCCAGTCTGTGCCAAGTAACAATGGTATCAGCAAACCTCCTATATGGTAATACACGTAAGCTGTTGCCGTGCATTTGCTGAGATTCTTTTCAATTATGTTTTTCCATCGAAGATGGTGTAAAGCCGGAGTGGATAAAAGCCACAGCATTTCAAGTTACCCTAAGCATTGTGCAGCAGCAAATGATGGGCAGAATATCACAGTCCATGCACAGAATTTGGTGGTTGTCCTCACTATAGCAGTACGAAGTTTCTCTGGTTCCCCTTATTTAAAATTAAAATCTTAATCTACAGCAATCTAGTGGGTAGAATGAAAAACTATACATTAATATGAATTTGGAATCACCATTCTAGATTTTACCTTATTTGGGTCAATTTGACACCTATGATTGGTCCTTCCTTGGGTCAAAATTAACCCCAGATTCCAACATTCAAATTTTTCTGAAATCATAGCTTATATAGGGGGCGAGTTTTTATTATAGTACATTTCAAATTAAAATTGGAAAGTCCCCCCGAATAATAATCACCATTCTAATGATTTTTACCTAATTGGGTCATTTTGACCTTTTTTGGCCCTGTCAAAAATAATTGCACCACTTCTGATTTCTACTAACACCCAGGTGATGATCCACACATAATGTCCCTCACACCTGGTACCATTGGCATTTTTCTACTCGAAACACCCAACCTCACCCTAAATCGAAAACTAAGCCCTTTTTCAAAGTGCTGACTAACTATATATTACGAAAGGGAATTTTGAATTGAATTGTAATGAAGTGCTGAGTAAAATACGACGTGTGGCAATTCAGGTGTATATTGTTATATTGAAGTAGCTTCGTTAATGTGAAAGGCGGTGATGGCACTTATTTTAATAATATTTGAAAAGCACATTTTCGTTGTTTTTGAATAAGAACCTGGTTAAATGGTTACGGGATAATATGATGTTGGGGGGCGAAACTGTGTTTAGTATTGACTATTTGCATTAATGACATCTGATGACGACGAATTGCCAAGCGGAACTCGATATAAAAGGCAAGATTGTTTGTATTGAAAATAGATCTTGCCCATTACTAGTGCACTGGGAGTTTTCCGACGCTTTTTAGTATTACTATATTACTTACTGAAAATTGGTTCTTACTTTAGAAAAAATGTACAAACTTTATTTCGGTACGAATTTAATACTTACTGGCGTATTAAGAATTTGAGGTGAAGTGGTTCATGCAAGATGCCGGCCTATACTTTTGTGTATTAAACCGTACGTACCTAAAGGCGGAATGAATTGCTAGCTAGATTTACAATTTTCGCCAGAAAACGTTAACGTGATATTTAGTGTATAAAAAATAATGTAACAATTAAAATTCATTTGCAACCACAAATAATGTATTAAAGCTTTTATAAATGTGAAAGTAGGAAATCCGGTTTGGAATTATTTGTTACGACGCGCATTAAGAAAAATATCGCACGAGTACAGTGTTGGTTACGCGACTTCTAGAAAGTAGACGCCATTGTAAAAAACTTGTTTTCTTACGTTTGAAGGTTGAAAATATTTAGGATCTATTTAATTGAAAAACTACCCACATTGTTCAGTAGCAGCCATAACCCCCATCATAACAAGTAATTTGTTATCATGTGATGTTGACATTTTCAGATTGCCACCAATGAAAACACTGCAATAGGTCAACGACCTTTGCAAACTCGTGTTAGAGAAGCTATTGGGAGAAGTACAAACGTGTCTCGACAAATTTTGTTAAGTATAAAGTGCGGTAACATTACCTCTCATCGTTATTTCTAATGGAACGTATGTTTTTGATCTTGTGGACTAATTCTGAAATTAATGTTCTTAGTGATAGTGACATAATCTTCGGTATTTTTTGGCACTGTTGAAGTTGAGTTAATGGTTATATTTATGCGTTAAAAAACTTTGCAATGGCAATGTGTACATTGACCACAGTGAAGAAATCCAGCCATGCAGGAATAACTGAATATTAGACCTTGTACGTGTACCTTACAACAATGAAATGTGTCGATTTTGGGTGTCTGTGTTTGCTGGTAGACAGTGTACAGTAATTAGCGCTCATCTTTTAATCAATCTGTAGTTCTTCAGTACAAAACTGGACTGGTCAAAATTTATATACATCCTATGTTTGAAGGTACTTACTTAGTATTCAAACATTATTTCTAATAAAACACTCCATATAATGACATAGATGTGATCTCTTTTACATGGAGATCTTCCACGAACTTATCAACCTATACGCAGATAGGTCAACCTATCACATAGAGTACACACAGATCTCATTTTTAATGGTGTGATTGCTTATAACAGCACCGTACATTAAATGTTAACACATGTCAACGACTAAGCTTGTGCGAATGCATCTTATTATAGTAGACAACGTTGCTCCACACATGTGGCCGTACAATGGGAACACACTACTATATCAGTAAGATACCAAGGTTGCGACAATTATTGTTTTCGATTCTCATGCTCGTACTAGTTCTTGACAGCCATCCTCCAATGTGACAGCAGGAGCTTTTTTGTTCCATTCGATTTCTGTTTAATGAAATCTTTGGTTATCTACTATTGGGGGCATGTATAATATTTAACACCTGTACTTATTAGTTCTGAATACCATGTGATTCTAACACAAACATTTTTACAATGCAAAAAAGCGAACAATGTAGGCCTATAAAATCGGACTTGTAATCAAATAACCAACCAACTGAAACAAGTTTTGTAATTCCTTTTGCCTCAAAATTGCGTGCAATATGAACTGTTACATAGTCTGGACTACAATAATAACTTGTGCCCCAAGTTGCAAATATCTAACATGATTTGACATATAGCAATTTTGCATCGGTAAATTAAATCATTGACAACGTAAAACCCCCACTAGAGTTGGGATATCAAAGATTTGATATCTGCTATTCTCATAGGTAAACCAAATCCGTTTTACAACATTTACAAACACTTTACTACAGAAAATTTGCACGTCTTGGCCTAAGGTACAGTTATGTATGTGATACACTTCTGTGAACTACGCTTATACACCTGATATACTTGGGGATGTTTGACAATAAATGATTGGCACTTCATGGACTGTCAATACATCACAAGCACGGCAGTATGTATTCATTGGCAATGCAAATTCTCAATCTATGTATAACAATAAAATTCCTCTACCATAGCTCTGGTTTGTAATAACGTTTTGCACTATTGCATTTTAAACATTCATACCCATAATTAATGCCAATTGTTAAATGCGACAAGGAGTCTCATTTTTTCCAACACAAAGTGATGTAATCATTCACTTTCTTAGTTGTTATATTATCTGAATTACAAATGAACCCCATTCGTGATATCAGTGTTAACCAGACAACAATGAAAAAGTCATTTCCAAAATTCGTAATAGATATCATTGAGTGTTGATTTTATTACCAAAAAGTACATGTAATAATCATACATATATGCAAATGCAATTCTGGCCTCCCTATGTTGCAAACTTATCTTATATTGCCAGTGCAGATGAAAATTCCAGCTCTATACTTGTATTAGCTGTTGCTATTTCATCTCTCTCTAAAGATCATCAAAGTTATGAACATTTTATACGTCATAATATTACAACATATTGTCAAATTTGTCACGTTTTCTTGTTTGAAGAACAAGTACGCAATTTTCTTGAATATAATCACAAAAATAATGCATATATAAATGTCTGTAACAAATGTTTCAACTCGTTATCCAAAGGCAAAATGCCACATACTGCAATAACAAATAATAATGGATGCTGGAATTGTTCCACGGTGTTTGAAAGACTTGCATACAATTGAAAGACGTTTAATTATTCAAATTCAGAGCTATATGACTGTTGTTATCTTACCAGGAGGTCAATAAATATACAAGATTTAGCTATACACTTTCCCTTAGATTTTGAATTCGCTGTTGCTGTTAGGTTGGCATGTCCTACACCTGTCAAACACTAGCTCAGCGATGCTTGTCTTTTTTAAAGACAATTCTTGTTTGAAATTGGGGCACATTGGCCAAAGTACAGTGTGAAAGTCCCCGGGGGCACTCACCTATGAAATGGATATGGGTGTAAGGCTGGCGTTTCCAAACCCAGGGGCATTCAGTGACAGGGACTGAAAAAATAGGGGTCTTTGGGTGTATTTTGATGCAGGAGTATGGTTGATGCCTGACATATGGTTATATAATCTCTCTCTAATATGAGAGGGTTTACACTAACATTAGACCTAAGTACTAACATCCTTGCTATTAAAAGCAATGATTGTCTTTTTAAAAGACTATTCTTGTTTAAATAATCTCACCCATGCGCGGTACCAGTTTATTATAATATAGGTCGATGAATACCATTGACTTTCCTTGTAACATGTCTAAAAACACGGTAATTGCAATGCAATGATGTTACGGATTTTGGTTCTGCACAAAGTTTTAGGCCAAAGCTAGCCACACAACTTTCCTGTCATGACTTTGTAATCGTCTTTCATTTTTTTCAATAATATAACAAAAAAACAACCAACTAAAAAAAAAAACGGTAAACATTTTGCCATAAAATATTAAGAATATTAAAAAAAATGACACTTTTTGCTTACTTAACCAATTCCTATCAACCAATTCTTATCCTTGTTTTAGCTTTATATGTACTTTGTTGAACATATGGTGAAAACAAGAGAGAAAACGGTGAAAAATAAACAAACGATGACTATTTCCCTAAAAATGATGCAAACATATTTTGTCCATGGCTAGCAATTATAGCAGAGAAACCAGGCATGCAAATATCCACTACATACAAATTCAAAGGTTCATTGCTGATTCTAGGATTATTGTTCAGTTTTCTACGCACTGCAGTGTTATTTGCGGCTGGTCGTCTCGATTTTTTGAAGACCGCATAGCTCCTTGCACTTTTTAGAATCTTGCTCTGCTCCAGAAATTGTCTCTGTTCCTTTAATTGCCATCTTACTGGAAACCATACTTTGATTTCACGCTGAACTGCAACGAAACTCGGTGTTTCAATATATTTTTTGGTCGATCATGAAAATTCTCTCCTCTTTGGTGAATTATGGTGGTGGCACCATTTTGGTCTGTTCAGAATATGCCGTTCTTTTTGAGACGCCATGTATAGAAGCTAAATACGGAGGCGATAACAATAAAGTCTTTTCAACTGCGTGGTAATATAACAATGGTCCTGATACACTCTGAATCTGAAAGTGTTTTTATAAAAAGAAAACCTTTTACTTTCAGAAAGGTTTTTTGTTTTTCTTTTCGGTAGATTGTTATATTCTCTATGTCTTGAAAGTACAGCAGTCATCTTCAACAACATATATATTGAACAAGGGTTAAAGATTTTCTGCAATTTACTGTAATATGCTCTAAAGATAACATCCTATGCAAAGACCGTTTCGTAAGTAATCATTTTTCTATCTTTACATTGCTTTGAATACATTTTACAGGGCTTAAATATATAGGGATATTTCATAAATTTAGCACCTTTTGTGATCTGCTTTAACGATGTCATGTAAATTTCCTTAACAAGCATGAAAAACATTGTTTGTGTTAATAGTAAACGACCAGACATGCTAAATAAGTCGAGGCAACCGCACTTAGATCGTTAATAAGTTAAAGAGACATGAGGAGATTTCCAGAAAGAAGCACCCCCAATTTTTTTCGAACCCGGGTTTTTTGTATATTTGGAATGCTTTCCAATGTATTAGATCACACCTGAAGTGAATAAGCCGAATACGCCGTCTTTATGTAATAAGATGATGATTTAGTACTTTCTGTCGTGCACGACAGAAAGTCAAAGCACGGTGTTCTATGGGGAAAAATTACGATAGTCAGGCAAGTTCAAAACAAGGTTTGCGGTTTTCTTTTGTACTTGTTTGTCCAATAAAGCTTCGAAACGTTTTTGGAAGGTGGTCTACAATCAGTGGCGTACCGAAGCAATCGATCCAGAGGGGGGCAAATTTCCAAGTCGTCCCCGCCAGAGGAGGCAAAATTCGTGAATCGTCCCGCTGATTTGCTCCAATTAAGTCTGAATTTGACAAAATGCGCGCGTAGCGCGAGAAAATTGCCGAATTTACTTAAATTATGCTCAGATTTGGCCTGAAATTAGCTGAAATTCCTCGAAAAAGAGGGATAAAAATGTACATTTTGGCCCATATCGTCCCGCTTTTTCGAGCCAGAGGGGGCAACTTGCCCCCCTGCCCCCCGGTCGGTACGCCACTGTCTACAATCGATCCAGTGCAATTGAGAGAAATTTGTGTCCTCAAAAAATCTCCTCCCGTCACTTTAAGCCTTATAAGCACTTACCCATAAGGATCGTTAATAAGTGTAGCCTTATCAGCACTTACCCATAAGGATCGTTAATAAGTGTAGCCTTAGCACTTGCCCATAAGGATCGTTAATATTAGCCTTATCAGCACTTACCCGTATAAGGATCATTAATAAATGTAGTCTTAAGGCCAAGCTTCATCGTGTTAAGTTGTCTTCTAAATTTTAAACGATCCTTCATGCATTAGTCACTCCAATGAAGCATTATTATTATTATTATCGTAATAAACAATGATCGTTACTTTCTATAATGCAGTATCAATGTTAACAAATACGTTTAGCAGACAAGCAGCTTGTATGTTCAGCCCACTCCCAGCCACAACTTATGCGCCATATCGCATACCAGTTGTCCATGTCACAAGGTGATTGCTCTGTTAATCTGCACATTAACCACCGCATTTGAAAGTTTTCATTAAAAAAACAAACAAAAGGGAATCGATTCCGTCATAATGTTTTCATGGGAACCAGCAATAAATACCGTTGAAATACCACCCACTAAACGGGGACCATGCCTATCTCGCGGTTCTTCGTAGTCATTATAGATACTATCAAGGGGTGAAGACAATATCAGGCGTAGAATTGGTTAGAATGTTACACCGCATAACAGTCTTGTCCACCTATGTAAAAGTTGCAAATTTTCTTGAAACTGAATGAAAGGTCACCTCAATTTCTTTTCCCCAATATCCCCAGTTGACAATGGATACGCATAGGAATTCAGAAAGCAACGGAGAGATGGTCAACAATCGGGCCGTTTCTACGGTTGCAGAGGAGATTAAATGTTTCAGGTCATTGGATACAAGTATTTGTTTTAAATAGCACCCTCTCTTTGAAGGACCCTATGACATTTGATTGGCAGGAGCCAAATGTTACTAGGCCAGTCAAAATAGAATGAATGCTGCCTTGCTTAACCCAACACTAATTGCAACAGAATCAACCAAACAGAATGGTGGAGAATACCTTTAAAAACAACATATCAAAAGGTCTACTAAAATCAAAGGAATGAAACATATATTTAAGGGGTAGGTTGATACAAGGGGTCAAAATATGACAAGTATCAAAGCGTCGAAAAGTTGCACGTGTTCGTTTACAGTTTCCAGGATTAAAAAAAACGGTATAGTTTGCCTATCTGCCGGTTGTAGTTCAATAGTTATGAGTCAAAAAATATGTCAAGGTCACAAGGGGGTAAAATTTTCCAGATATATCCGTTTGTTATAAAAAATGGTGTCAAATGTTCGTCTAATGGTACAGAACTGGAAAAAATACTGGTTGCACCATTTCATATATTCGTTGACATAATTTGGAACGGCTAAATGTGACTGCGGGATACAGGGTCTAGGGGAGTCACCTGTCATAGCTCTGTAATTCTTATATAGAAAGTTCAAAACAAAGAATCTATTTACCATGTACTTATCTAGTGGGACCAAATGTAACAGTTACACCATCCAGTCCGATCAAAATCGCGACCATTCTATGAATTTAACACCAGGATGACCTGAACTGTAGAGCCTATTTGTACTAAAACTATAACGCGTAATAGGGCAAACTATACCTTTTTTTAAAACCCTAGAAGTAGCCCAATAAATTGGTTTATTCATTTAAATCAATTCGAACAATTCTAATTTTTTACCCCTGCACAAAAACGTTTCCCCTCTATTTCTACATGTCCACTAGGTTGATTTGGTAGACTTTAAATATATATTATTTTGGACTATTCAGAGTATTAAACCACCAAAATTGTTTCGGTTGCAATTTGTGTGGGGTCAAACCTACAATTATGCGACTATACGGTTAACTTGACCAAGGCCAAAACACCTAAACTTCGGATTCAAATACTAAATTACAGACAAACACTGTAAACTTGATTACACATTTTAAAACAAAGTATTTATTTGATCGTGTATTAACTTTTAAATCACATTCTTAAACAGATGTGAAAAATGTAAGCAAATTTCATTGGCTGATGCCTGGGTCAATTCGTTTTTAATTGAAACACAGGTAGTACGCGCGCGTATTGATGTTATTTTTAGGTCGAAGCGCTTTCGCGTCTCATACCACGTTTTGACGCATTCGCGCGCGCCTGCCAACGTTGCATATGATCGTTGCGTATGATCGTTGCGTTAAACGGGTTTGTTCGATTGTTGGCACTGGGTGGGGATGGCCAGTCCTTTCTTTGATTAAGCCGTGTGGGAATGATGTGAGAAACATCGCGACGAATTGGGTTAAAGATGACTTAAATGATAAAGATGTTTAAGAATGAAAATAAAGGGATGATTTGGGAACCGTACTCTCTTTACGACGAATTGAACCGGCGACACCTTATTTTTTGCGTGGGAAGAACTCGGCATTCCGGACTCGTTCATCCACTTAAAATAATGGTCTCGGCATTGGGTTCAATTCGTCGTAAAGAGAGTACCGGTTCCCAAAAATCATACCTTTATTCTCTAATAAAGCATCGCTTAGGTATCCATAATCAATTATTTATCTATAAGAAAGTTGTTGTTAATTATTCTTAAACAGCTGTGAAAAAGTAAGTAATTCATGGTGATGCGGCGTCAATTCGTTTAATTGAACCCAGGTAGTACGCGCTGAGTATTGATGTTATTTTTAAGGTGAAGCGCTCGCGTCATATGCGTTTGCTACGTTCGCGCGCGTCTGCCAAAGTTGCATCTCGTTGCGGTGTGATCGTGCGTTCAACGGGTGTTCGATTGTCACTGGGTGGGTGGCAGTCCTGTTTGTGTTGTATTTGAGCCATAAAGGCATTCGCGGAAATTGTGTTAAAGTGACCTTAAAATGATAAAGCTGTTAAGAATGAGAATAAAGGTATGATTCTGGGAACCGGGATTACTCTCTTTACGACGAATTGAACCGGAGACCACCATTATTTTTGCGTGGAAGAAACTCGGCCTGCGGCTTCTTTCTTCCACTTAAAAAAATAATGGTATCGCTGGTTCAATCGTCGTACGTAAAGAGAGTACCGGTTCCCAAAATCATACCTTATTCTTCTAAAATATACTACTAAAAGCTTATTACCTGTGTGTGCCGCGACGCGGGCTGCAGCAAGATTACTCTAAGATGCAGAACTTCCTAACGCGAAAAAAACTTCAATTTACAAAGTGGAAGTGTCCACGGATGACTTGTCGCTTGCTGAGAAACACGTCCTATATAATGAATCCCAAAGCTCGGACGGGGTCGACTAAAATAATGTATAACAAGCTGCTGTAGTTGTTTATCCTTGGATAACTCATGAGCCCTAGTAAATACAAAAACCGAAGACGGCTACACAAGTGGACGACAAAACTATGGATCCGAGAGACTACTATGAGGACGTCCACTAGAGAAGACAGAAGAAACACTATTCCCGAAACGGAATTTTAAAACGCGTCCCGGTCGGGACTCTAAAAAAGCAAATTTGCTCGAAGGTGGGATTGCCGCATGATTTAGACGTCTTCCTGGTATTTCCATTGGTGCTGATTCAAAAATATGTAATAAAAATAGGGGGTCACGGACTTCGTTATCGAGATATTACGTATGAAAAACACGTTTTTCGCAAAATGTGTACACAGGTTCTAGGGGAAATGTGATAAAAATGATCTTTGTTTATTAAAATCGATTACAGCAAGAAACGGTTCCGGGAATTTTTCTAATTTTTAATTAGTCAGTTGGTTCCAAAAACACATGCGTCACCAAAAATAAAATAAAAAATGTGAGTCACGGATTTCTTTTTCGTTATTGCACCAAATGTGGCAAAAAAGGATGCAAAGTGTGGTTTGCACTTTTTCTGCAAACGCGTAATATACTTAGCCTCACGCATCACCGAGAGATGCGCAAGCGTATCGGTTGCGAAGAGGGGTTGGTGTGCTCTAAATGTGAAAGACACGATACGAAGTTAATTTCCCGCCCTAATGAAAAATCATTTCATCTTCATTTTTTGCACATTCTTCCGCATTTCAACCTATTGGCTCTATGGTTTCTTTTGATCTTGCAAACCCGGCTGATTTGCTCCGGCTTTGACTATAACAGTGTGCGAAGAGGCATGATAGGACCGGGACAGCGGATTCAAGCATTATTTAAACAGTTTGTTTCATTTTTTTTTTTTTTTCACTTTTTAAATTTTGTTTTTTGCTTGGGTCTGTCGTTAGCGTTTAATATTTAATATGTTTACATTTGGATTTTTTTAATGATTGGGGTTGTTTTTCGAATTAAATGCTTAAACGGAAATCGAAAAAATCAATTAGGTATCAGTGTAATCTCTCTTTGATATCTGCATGCACAAATAGATAAACTATTAAAGATATGTTTATCTTGAACTGTTGAATAAGGAGAACTTCAAAGCATTTTATACAAGCTAAAATTAGTTTTGATTTCATATACATAATTTGATAACATTGATATTTATTTGTATTCAATCAGTAAATCATAGCTTCCAAACAAATGTGCAAATAAATGAATGAATAAATAAAATAAAATAAACAAAATAAATAAGATAAATATAATAAAATAAACAAGATAAATAAATAAATAAATATGGACCTGTTATCGTTGACATGCGCGAGTTTTTTTCTCCACTAACTTGCATTCAGATTTGTCTAAATTGGAGCTTCAGCAACTCACAACTGCAAAAGAACTTGCAAAACATTACAGAGAAGCGTGTCGTATGCCTATACTAGCAATGACTGTTCTAAACTATTAAGACCTCATAGAGGAAATTTATTCATAAAATGCTAAATCTTATCTATATAATAAGATGACAAAAACATACAGATAACATTAATACCTTAGGTCACAAGGTACAAAATATAAAGGTAAACTAATTAAGTTTGCCATTTTTGATCGTCTATACAGTTATTTTACCACTCTGTTTCGACCGTAATATTTGATTGTATTTTCTATTTTCATTTGTAAATACTCAATATAAAGGCGTCCACTTATAGCTACTTATTTGTAACATTATAGACCATTCTTATATTATACATTGATAGAACTGCAAACATAATCAAATAATTAAGCAGAATATATTCTCGTGAACTTGATATCCATAGATGATTAATTTCAATTTCACATTGCAAACGGAAAATGTGTAATACCAAATCTTTCCATTTTGTCCAAAACTTTTAACTCTGTTACATTAAATAAAGAAGTGACAGTAATTGTCTATTACATTGCACGTCTCACACTTTTTATTAAAACTAAGTTGCAAGTATATGGATTTAATTGGCATGGAATCAGACCAATTCAGACTGTAATTGACCAATTCGATTATTTATTCTTAAATTTCCAAATATCAAGCCACATTTGATAACGATCTGAACAGTCATGTAATACACTGTCCCAATTTCATCTAATTTGATTTTATAAATATCTAATCTAAATTTTAACATCAGTAAATATGAATTCTACCTACAGTGTAACCGATGGCTTTACTGATAAAGCGCCAGTTGGCCACTGGTTATAATCGCCTGTTTGACACTATAGTTGGGCGATTTGGATCAATTCAATGAGCGTGGAGAGCAGAGCATCATTTCTCAGTGGATTTTTCTTGTATGAAGGTTAATGAACAAATTTAGCGGGGATGCCCCTCGTGAAAGTGTGGGCGGAATCCAGGAGGGGGAAATTCATAATACAGGGGTCTATTGATCTCCGATTTTTTTTTTTTTTTGCAGTTTTTGAGGAAAGATGAACAATTTTAGCCCATTTTTAAAGAATATTTAAGATTTAACCTTTCGTAATGACCTCTGTTTGATGATTTTTGTCTTAAATCTCCATAACCATACGCTGTAAGTAGTACAAACTATACCTTTTTTTAATCCTTGTAACAAGACGAACACTTTGGTTACCTTTTTACAGCAATCCAAGCATTTCTCATTTTTGACCCCTGCATTATGAATTTTCCCCCCTCCTGGATTCCGCTCACACTTTCACGAGGGGCACCCCGCTAAATTCGTTCATTAACCTTCATAGAAGAAAAATCCACTGAGATGTAAACAGCTTTACCTTTGATGAACCCTATGTGACCTTTGACCCAATTTCATTAAAATCAAAGGTTAACAATTGCGGTCTTTCTCACAACGCACTTCATACTTGGTCATGAGACCACTGTCCCAAGGCTCGTATTTGGTGTAAAAGTGACCTTTCTTACCCATCTTGACCTTTGACCTTTGACCCCATTTTGTGAAAATCTATAAAACTACATTTCTTTGCCACATAAGATGCTATGGTCACCAAAATTACTCAAAAATAACCACTGGCCATGACTTAATGTGGGATGTACACAGATTGACCTTTGATAACCCCTATGTGACCTTTGACCCAATTTCATTAAAATCAAACACCAAAGTCCCTATCAAAAACACTGGCCAATATCTATCAAACATCAAACTACTACTCCCGTTGACAAACCGCAATGGCAGGCCGCAGGCGACACAAGCGTTACGGGGAACGATGTATTTTTGCTGTTCTTTGAGCTTCTTTGCCTTTCATTGTTGCCTCTTTTTCTGCTAAGCTCACTCCGTGTCTCTCGTATATGTCACAACTTCATTTATAGTATTCTTGTTTGGTAAGCGACTATTAGGAAAAATTGCTGAGAACACAAATGAATGTTTTTTCTACATGGCTTCTGGTCTAAATGAAACTTGTCAATTTGTTTGGTAAGCGGACTATTATGAAAATTGCTGAGACACAATATGAATGGTTTCTTCGACATCGGCTTCCTGGTCTAAATGAATTGTCAATGTAAATCACACGAATCTTCAAGTGGGGAAGTAGCGATGTGCGCTCCAGTCGTCGGTACTCATGCATAGGCTACTTTGAGGCGCAGCTAGAGCTACCAGCTGCAACCTCAAAAGAAGCCGCATGTATGAGTACCGTTCGACGGGAGCCGCAACATCGCTATACAAGACTGCTGATTTGTTACCAGGATGAGGACCGACCATCAGTAGTCAATACTAATAACTGAATTAAACTTTCAAATGTTAAATTGTTAAGTTATGCGCCAAATCCAGTTCAATGCTTTTACAATACATTTCCTCTTCCAAGATAAAACCATATCCAGGTGAGGTGGCCCCCAATTTAAAATTTACACCCTTTCACTTAATAGAGTGATCTCTTGATTAGGGATCAAATGAGATGGGGATATAAATGGCAATTTATAGCGGAATATTAGGCTTTCAAACAGTACATAGTTTTAGCGGAAGAATGTTTGAAACGGAAACTATTTCTATCATTTTTTCCCGTATGTTGCACTTTGTGGTACAATCTAATTGTAAAGTTAAAGTTATGATGTCAACATTACTTAACAGTCTGTCCTACAAAAGAGAAACCGAGATTGGCGAATCTCTTCTTGGCGCACGGTTGATTGTGAAAGTGTAGCCCTCGTTTAAATGCACATAGTTAGTCCTCTTTTATGATATGGCCAACCCATAAACTCCTAGCGCCTTGTGGAGACCATTAAAGAATGCCGCAATGTCTTTACACACATTTCGGCAAGACGGTCTATGTACCCCTCTTCGACGTTCTACATGTAACGAATTCGTTTCGTATTTTAGGCCTTAGCGGTTTAGGTTGTTTTGTTTAATCACTCAAAAGTTGAAATATAAAAAAAATGTTTCTTGTCAATTTTAAAGAAGTCTTTCCCAGATTTCTCTTTGGGTGGATCTCTGCGATGTCTTCGAAGGAAAGGTGAACATAAAAATACCTCTACATAATCAATGAGCAATCTAAGACAACTTTTTAACATGAAGGTATTTGCTCTAAACCATGATGTTGAGTGGCCACCAAGGTCTCACTCAGGACCTCACGCCGTAATTGTGAAAGTGTACAACACCGCCGCTCGAGAGACATTAATAACCTAAGTGACGAAATTGTGACTGAACTGAAGTTGGTGTATTATGGGGATAGAGAAACATGATCTTAAAGACTGAAGTGCTGCCAATCAATGATGATCAGGGCAGATTCTATTGTTGAAAGAAATTGTGTTCATGTTGAAGGAAGATGGCCATAGGTTAAGACATTGAAGAAATAACTAAGACAATAACTGTTATCAACATGGTGCAAAGCCATATCTCGCCAAGCTTCGTAAAAATGTGCTTTGTCATCCGTGACGGTATCTGCATTGCTTGCTATCATAGCAGTTAGTCGGCAGGTCACCCAAGTACTATTGTTCACACTAAAAATTGTTGGACAGGGTCATTTACATGGTCTTTCACAAATACAATAGGCAAACGACCTTGCTATTGTCCACATTCCCTGCACACGTCTGCAGTTCAAATCGATGGAAGCTAGGCCCACGTTATAGCATATGCGAATTCAATTCCTTGATGCCAGTATATGTAAGGTTTTACATTTTCCGTGGTCTTCGCTTTCTCAAAAGAGATAGAGTAACACGTACACAGACTTTTTTGTAGCACACAATTCAATTAATGATTTGGGATGCTTTAAAATTTTGTGGGATTTCAGAACTTCAGAGACCACGCTTTTTCAAAACTTAAAATTCGTCGCTTTTAATTCGTTGTTTTTAACCCCCAAACACCCTTTCACGTCATTTTAGATCAATTTAGATATGTAGTTGACATTCCGCAACAATAATACATGATTTTATAATGAATTCTGGTATTTTGGACCTCAAATCAGGACATTTTCTAGAGCGTTTTCGACCAGTTATTGAGGTTCACAGCGACGATGTATTGTGTCTCGTGTTACAAGAAAATAACGCATGTTGGCGTGACCTCCTAATTGACTGCATAGGCGAAGGACTCTTTCATTACACTATACAAGGAGAGAGTGACAGCTCAGAGCCACACCACAAATAAAACCCGCCGGGTTGGGCAATGCCATCTAACAAACCTACCATCAGCGGTTCACCCAGAAGAGCTATCAATAACCAGTTAAATTGTTTGAAGTCGCCACCAACTTACATGTGATTGCAAATTGTTACAAGCATAAATTCATAAGTTAGAAAATGATGACCAATAATCGAATACCACTGAAAAAACAACAACCTGTAGACACATTGTTTTAAATGTATTTCGTTGAAACGTTCACATAAACTTTCTATAAAGACATCATACCTAAAGACAAATTGTTGTGGATTATATTAGGATTATTTCGTGTACAATAAAAAAGTCAAAAAAAGCGATATTTAAAAAAAATGTCCATAAGGTCGATTCTGCATTTTGCAACTCTATCGATCGCGTAGCGCTGCACGGCAAATCAGATTGCAGCATTCAGATTACTTTGTCTCTTCACAAAACATGTAGGGGGGCCTATACAAACATAAACAAGATAATAAACCTTAACAGATAGACAAATCCGACCAGCCAAATGATGGTCAGAATTGAGCCGCCATTACTGGGGGGCCCAACCCAAACTACCCAAATCTCTTGCTTACGCTTACCAGAGTGATTAAGTATAATTCAAAAGGTACACTTAATCTGCACATTTGGTGGAATTCAAGCAGAGCACACCAGCTATGGCTGCAGTGAGGTGTTGGAATGAGTAAAATCGGATTGGTGTATAGTTGGGTCATTTGGAGCAATCCCGTGACCGTGGAGAGCAGAGCATCATTTTTCAGTGGATTTGTCTTCTATGAAGGTTAATGAAAAAAATTTAGCGGGGGTGCCCCTCGTGAAAGTGTGGGCGGAATCCAGGAGGGGGAAAAATTCATAATACAGGGGTCAAAAATTAAAAATGCTTGGACTGCTGTAAAAATGTAACCAAAGTGTTCGTCTTGTTACAAGGATTTAAAAAAATGTATAGTTTGTACTACTTTTAATTTATGGTTAAGGAGATATTGCATGAAAATCGTCAAATGTCAAAGGTCATCACGAAAGGTTAAATCTTAAATATTGCTCCGATTTATTCAAAAATGGGCTCAAATTGTTCATTTTTCCTCAGAGACTGCAACAAAAACATTTTGCACCATCTAACATATTTTTTAAATTCGGAGATCAATAGAGGTCAATGGGGTTGACCTTGTTTGTCATTTATCTCGATAAACAAATACGAATGAGAGTGATGACCTTTGACGAATTTTGTCTTATACCTCGGTAACTATACCTTGTAGGTAGTACAAAACTATACCTTTTTTCAATCCTTGTAACAAGAAGAACACTTTGGTTACCTTTTTACAGCAATCCAAGCATTTTTAATTTTTGACCCCTGTATTATGAATTTTCCTCCCTCCTGGATTCCGCCCACACTTTCTCGAGGGGCACCCCTGCTAAATTTGTTCATTAACCTTCATAGAAGACAAATGCACTAAGAAATGATACTCTGCTCTCCACGGTCACGGAATTGCCCCAAATGACCCAACTATGTATAGATAACCATAGATTATGTACAAAGAGGATCTATTTGGTTCACAAAGATATGTGCGCCAGTGGCGGATCCAGAATTGGAAAAGCAGGACCGCAACGGAGGGGGGGGGGGGATAAATACTGCGAGTGCGAGCTATCGGAAACAAAACAAACTTATTCGTGCAGAACTCTTTATTGAAGAAGTAGGATTTTTGTTGTATCAAATGAACATTACGAAATTCCTACCCGCAATACATGTGTAAAGAGTTATGTGAACTAGTTCAACGTGTTGGTTGATATATAAACACGCAATTTGCGCCCCTGCTTTTCCGTTTCTGGATCCGCCACTGCACGTGAGTGCCAGAACAAACCCTTTTCTTGGTCTAATTAATGAAAATAAACCCAGCAACTGCTTTTCAAAACAGCTGAATAGTGAAGCTGGACAAACGTCTTCAAGGGCGAGTCTAGAATCGTCACAGCGGGGATCCAAAGAAGAACACTGTGTGTTATTGGGAAGCAGAGTTATTCTAATATTCTCCAACGTTTTACTAAAGTACGGTTATTGTTGTATCGAATGGATTAGCATATGTAATTCCTAACTATATACTATAGGGTCATTTGACGGAAGGTAAATTACGTTGAATGGGCTTTTGCTTGCCCTCCAGATCATCTAAGCATGCGAAGAATACAATACATGCACCTGGTTCATCTGAACATTTCAGATATCTCTGCAGATGATTCTTTTGTATTCTCTGCACGCTTGGGTTGTTCTGGAAGACAGGCAAAGTTAACCTATTGACTTACCGTGAAAGGGCCCTATGCAGTAGGGTGTTACGGGAACCATCACAACACACAAGAACGTGTTGGTTAATAACACACAGTTTTTATCTCTTATTTGAACCCCATTGTGACGATTCTAGATCCGCCCTCGGTCTTAGATATTCAGCCAAAAGTAAACCATTGCGCTCGTAATGATAACAGAAGTAGGAATCATTTGACTGTTGTTTTTCTTGTTCCAGAGGATCCCGTAAACTGTTTGTTTCTATCTTGAATAAGGGTTATTAGGGTGTAAAGAAAT
Organism: Ophioderma brevispina; assembly: GCA_023653785.1. NCBI lineage: Eukaryota > Metazoa > Echinodermata > Ophiuroidea > Amphilepidida > Ophiodermatidae > Ophioderma > Ophioderma brevispina. The sequence goes on from JAMKCH010084803.1 coordinate 74,106, forward strand.
GGATTGATGGCTGAATTAATTGGTATTATGAAAGCAACAGTCCAAGCATATACTACAGGATCAACTACAATGAGTTCACACTGTGCTAGAATACACACGATCACGAGCGGTACCCAAGTACAAAAATCTGTGAATACGATAGCAGACATCTTCATAGCCATGCGGATTTCTTGAATTTCACTTTGTTTTCGTCCTGCTTCTTTTATTGTTGTTTTTGCAGTTTTGAATATTTGAAGTAAAGAAAAGCAACGAGTGTAAAACAAATTAAGTTGATACCGATGAAAATTATTATAGAAAAGTACGTGGCTAATTCTTGACCGATGACCTTTGGAGTAAATAGTAAGAAAGTGGATTGCTGTGAATCTGTAATCGCAAACAATTTGACAAATTTGTATGAATAGAACTCATAGCTATAAGTGACTTCTTGGACGTTAATGTTTATTTCAGTTGAAGTACGGTTTGTTTGGATTACAGGTCTTCTTACCATTGGGATACCAACACAGACTTCAGAAACTTCGAACACATCAGAATAAATTCCAGACAACATAACCGGTATAACACTCAGTATAATCCAGTAAACCAAATCATTGCAATGCAGATCTTTGCAGACTTTGATCTTAGGCGACGTCTGCTAAAAGGGTATTTAACGCCTTGAAATCTATCAAAGCTAATTAGTGTGATTAGAAACACAGATACTTCACTTGACAGAACTGATAATATGCCTGCTAACCTGCAGCCAACCCCTTCCCGCCATCTTTCAGAATAAGATGGGAAATAATCGCCATAATATGCATCAGCAACTGCCAACAAAATCATGTTGACGCCCATCAGGAAATCTGATAATGATAGATGTAACGTCAGAAGGTTTTGAACTTTATTGGATTCTTTATCAACACAACGGAGGTAAAATACCAATCCATTGCAAACGATGGCAAACGAACCCAGAACCCACATAGACACTTGCAACAGAACATCGTCCAACATTCTTTACATGTAAGATAAACAGGTCGAGGAGTCTGATGAAGGCAGTTGGTATTTGCAGTAAAGCAGCAAGTCGCACTTTCGTCTACTAATGTTGTCGAGTTTTCCAGTCCAGAGAAAGATGATTTGGTTACAAGAAGTAGGTCATTAGATCGCAAATCAAAGGTTCTTACATTTGTGGTGTTAAAAAATGCACTATCAAGTTCTTGAATTGAATTATGTGAACAATTGATCAGTTGCAATTGCTTCATATCATTGAAAATACCGCTCTTTAAGGTATGTAGTTTGTTATGTTGCAACTCAAGGTTTTGAAGTGAAGGCAAACTAGACAAAGAACCTGTCATTAAATTTGACAATTCGTTATTTGCTAATGCAAGGGTAGTCAAACTACCTTGGTTACTAAACAAACCCGGGATTAAATTGCCCAGCATATTATTTCTTAAGAAGAGGACCTCCAAATAAAATTGACTTCTGAAGATACCGACTGGTAGCTCAGCTATTGCATTGTTTATCAGAGAAAGAAAAATAATTTCTGTGTTAGCTACAAATATATCTTGGTCTAACTGGATTAAGTTGTTGTTGCTCAAATCAAGTATTTGCAAGTTACCAAGCGAGTCAAATTTGGGTAAAGAAACTAGATTGTTGTTTGAAATGTTCAAAAGTTGCAACTCAACTAAGGACTTGAAGGCGTTAGTAGGTATTTCCGAAAGGTTATTGTTACTTAAATACAAGTAATGCAATGACGTCATATTAAGAAATATATCAAGAGGTAAACTAACTATATTATTATGATCAAGAGAGAGTTTTTCGATATTATTAGATGAATGAAATATTTCTTCGGGCAATGTCCATAATGCGTTTTTACTTAGATCTAACTCAACTAACGAATACGTATCCTGAAATGCAAATTTGGGTAGAGTGACCAATTGATTATTTTGGAGAAAAACAGAAAATAACCACGAAAGTCCAAGGAAGGCGTCATATGGCAGTGATGTGAGGAGGTTGTTATAGAGCCATATTTGCAACAGTTTTGCTAAATGATTAAATATTCCTGTAGGCAATGACTCCAGGTAATGTTGTCAAGTCGCAACCACCTTAACTCTGTCAAACCATAAAATATTCCAACTGGCAAGAAAGCCAGTTTATTTCGCAAAAGATGTAACGTCTGCAATTTTGTCAAATTGTTAAATATATTTTCAGGCAATGTGATCAATTGATTATCGTAAAGGGAAAGGATTTCAACCGACTTCTTATCGACATCATCAAAGACGTTCTCTGGCAAGGATGACAAGTTATTGTTGTTCAGCGTGACATCAAACAACTGAGACAAACCATTAAAAATACGTTCATGTATGGTAACCAATTTGTTATGGGAAAGATGTAATTTCCGCAAAAGAACCAAACCGTCAAAAAGACCAACAGGTAATGATGAGAGCTGATTGCTGGTTAAGAATACGGTTTCCAACCGAACAAGCTTTTGGAAAATTCCAGATGGCAGTGAAGTTAGCTGATTGTTGCTTAAGGAAAGCATCTGCAATTGGACCAGTGAATTAAATAAACCCTTTGGAAGTGATACTAACTGATTGGAGTTTAATTGTAGATATTGTAGCTCTCTCAAGCTATCAAATGATCCGTTTGGAAGAAAATGTAGGTAATTATGATCCAAAATCAATTCTTGTATTTTGTCGAATCCATAAAAAGCATCAACTGTGACACTACTTATTCCACTGTTTTCAAACGTCAGTCCGTCACTAGTAGCATCATAGACAAAGACCAATAAGGCCACATGTCTCAGGGAATGGCCACAAATAGTTTTCCATTCCCTATAACCAAGGACACATGAGCATCCAGTTGGGCAACTAAGGTCGAAGGCAGTATAAACAGACCAGAAGGACCAGTAAACGCGACGGCTTTCTACCACCGCATCATATTCGGTGATATTACATTTTAGAAGACCAATTTCCTCAGCTGGTAACAACTCAGAACTATGCAATTCTATACAATCCGGGAGTGAAAGGTTAAGTGCCTGTAATTCCAAATTTACAAGAGCATTTATAAAGTAAATTGTATGTGTTTTAGATGTAACATATGCAGCACATGGTTTTGCATCCAATGAAAGTGAAGAATATTTCTTGACACACTGAGTGTTTGGCGCAATTAATCTTTCAATGTACAAGTAAGAAGATGTGTTATTTTTACTTGCATTTAATACCGTGATTGATGCGGCATTCCCTTTGTTTAGATTAACTTCTATGTTGCATTTAATTGAATTTTCTTCCATATTAGATGAAACTTCAATGGGGTCAGTTGTGATGTTAACATGGTTACTAATGCATGCGTTCACAGAACTGTTTGCAATGGCCATTGAGTATTTTATGACTAAAAAAACTGCCAATAAATGGCACAAAAGAAAGGCCATTTTGCCTGCCATTGTATATAAAATATATGGCTAAATTCACAATGTTATGTTGGTGTAACCCCAAATCCTATTTACACATAGGCATGTGCTTAATATATAATAACTATAAATACAATAAAATAAGGTTGTGATTATCTAAATGAATAACAGAAAGTAGAACAGTATTGTACATATTTCCTTTACTCACTTAACATTGTATCATTTGCTACAGAGCTACATTTTTTGTTCATGGAACAAAATACACCAGTCTTTTATGACCAATAATTACATTTATGAATAATGGACCCAGTGCTACTTTCTGTCAGTGGTATATAAGTCTGATTCGAATCTGAATCGAAAGTGTTCCAATTCATTTGATCTTGGTGTTAGGTATTGCACTCTTCCTTGGCGCTGATATCTAAATCATCTGCAAAAGGAATAATAATAATAATATAATAATAATTAAATAAAATTAATGGTAGGACAAGTTTTGAGGAGTTAAACGAAGGACAATACGAAAATGAGTGGAAATCAACTCTTTTTGGATTGATTTTCACTCTTTTTGAGTGGAAATTCGCTCTTTTAAAGTACAAACCATTCATTTTGGAATGCAATGCGAACCATTAACTCCTCCTATTATCACATCCTGGAACCCTATCAGGCCGTCTTTAACGGAATAAAATGCAATACTATATTATGCTTGATCTGTTGTAATGTAAATTAGGGTGACGGGCTGTCTCTAAGATTAATACATATTAATTAGCTTGTGGGGACTTAGATTTTTTAAACGTCCTCACAAGGAAAAAAGTCCCCATAAGGCTTAAAATGTCCCTTTAGACATTGTATATCCGTTCACACACAACACACACACACACACACACACACACACACACATACACACACACACACACACACACACACACACACACACACATACATTAATTGCCTTGCTAATATTGGGGCAATCTACACGGCAGCGCAGATCCAGATCGGATCCAGATCTCGTATCCAGTTTTCCTCTACACGGGCAACGGCCAAACTTTATCCAGATCTGCAACGCGTACATGGTGTGTACACGCTTGGTTAGTGTCGCTGCACTTTAATCGCGTACTTTTAGGTTACGCGTAAAGTATTCCTCGATCACCAAGATTACGCGTAGCATTTGTACACTTTAGGCTTCGAAAGGGCGCTGTACTTTCGCACTCACTGCGCCGTGTAGAGTTCTTAAACAGTCTCCCATGATCTGGATCTGTGATCTGGATCTCGGTGATGCGCATCGGATCTGGATCTGCGCTCCGTGTAGATTGCCCCACGATTGTATTATTATGAAATGTAATATTTTAAGGTTATATTATTAGTAGTTTTGTATATTTTAAATAACTGTATTTGTGATGTTTTATATGTGAACCTGCTCAGGGAACTTGAACAGAGAATATTTGTATTATCGCTGACTGAGTGTCCCAGGTTAAAGAAGAAATAAACAAACACACAAACATGTGTGTGTGTGGGGGTGTGTGTGTGTGTGTGTGTTTGATATAAGTGTCGTATAATTGTTTTGTTTGATATAGTGCCGTATAATTGTTAACGGCACTACTTTCCTTTTACGAATAAGCTTCTCATAGATTAAGTGGAAGGTTTCAACTCTATTTACTATTTGACCTTTTTAATTATTGAAAATGGTTTTCACTTCTAATCAGAAATGCTTTGAAAGCACGCTTCCGTACTTCCAAGAGCTTTGAGATAAATATCTCGAGGATAGAATTTTATTAAATGTGGTATCGCATTTACACGTGGACGGAATAATTTATTATACGTTTGAAAACGAATCTGCTCGAATCGATATGTCAAGGCCACAAATATCATATTACCTTTTAAAGTTTATTTTTTAATAATAATTTTAACAGTTTGTTATTAATTGCGGGATTTTAATAAATGTACTATCCGAGAAGCTAAAATTAATCCATTATATTTTCCCCGCTAATAATAAGAGCCATTTTTATTACTAGGTTTCGCGTCCAATTAGAAACGCTTCAAAGTTTTACAAATGAAATTACTTTAAAATGGGCAAGTCATGCACCACTGAAGCTACAAGAAAGAAAACGTTAAATAACCCATTTTATCCTCTTTTCCCGCAAACGAGAAAGATCCATCACTCGAAGATGCTTTATCAGAAAAATTAACTATCCGAAAATCTTTCATTTGAACGTAAGACGGATGTCATGTGAAAACAATTATTATTGTAGAAGTGTTTTCATCCGTTTTTAAACTGGATTTCTGAAGTGTGTGCCTTTCGTTTACCATTTAATAGTTAGGCCAGCTTACAAATGTGATGTGATAATAACACCCGAGGCTTAAAGGTGCAACGAGAGATTTCACATAACAGGTGTACCTAAAATGTGAACATTCTGATTTTTGCCCTAATGTAAAGTTTTCTATCAAAAATATCCCCAAGTGAAAGGATTAAGGCTTTTTGAGCTGAGAATCATTTCTTTAGTACACAAATTGTGAAATTTCTAATTCACTATAGGAGCAAAATTCAGCCTATAATCAAAATCGCCCTTTTTTTTTCACTTTCGAGGCATTTCTGTAGCCAAATACAAGGTATACAAGGTAGGACATCTATTGGGGGTCTATCTATATGAAATCACTACATATGACACAATTATGGATGACCCATATCTCTCGTTGCATCTTTAACCTGGTCATCCTGTTATTGAAATCCCGCCTCTCACTCTAGCACACCACTGGAATCAGTGCAGAAAGTCATAGTATCGTAGATGCACAGGCAAGTATTAAACCACCATCAGCAATTCACCACCACAATACCGTACAGTAACAATATACACAGTTGCTCATAATGTTGGAACAAAATATTTTTACCACCTTTTATGGAATGATTCTTACAGTGTGAGTTATTTATGATATCGAGGATGAATATCGCCACACTACTTGATTGATCAGTCTCTTCCGAACACCATGAACTTAGTCCACAATTAACCCTTTACGAACTGTGTCCTTAGCCTGAAATGAAAAGGGGTATTTTAACAGCAGATTTAAGGATTTTGTTACAATTTCTTCACATCAGTCAGTTTTACAGATAACACATTTTTGGGTGATTTCATGCATCAAAATGTTCAATAGTAAAATGTCAATCAGTCACTAATATCGAGTATGGCCACTCTTGGCATGAATCAGTGCGTCAAGACGTCGCGGCATATATACTGTCCACAAGGTTGTTTATGGTGTCAATGGGAAGGGCGTCCCACTCATCCGTCAGAGCCTGAGCTAACTCCTGTAGAGTTTGAGGAAGATTGTCCCTGCCATTGATGGCTCGGCCTAAGGCATCCCAGGCATACTCTATAGAGGTCAAATCAGGGGAGCAAGCAGGCCATGGTATCTGCTCCACCCCCTCTGCCTCAAGAATTGTCTCACTACAGCGGCCCTGTGCGGCGTGGCGTTGTCGTCTTGCAGCCGAAATTGTTTGCATAAACCCTTCTTGCACGTGGCAGACAATGGCTTTCCAGAATGTCCAGGTACACGACGGCGTTCATGTTTCCATCTGGCACCACCAGTGACGTTTTTCCTCCATAACGAATAACGGCCCAGACCATCACTGAGCCGTCACCATCTTGAGTCGATTCCTGAATACGTCTCGGAGGTTCTCACCACGTATTCGAAGAACCCTTTGTCTTCCATCTTGATGGTCAAGGATGTAGCGGCTCTCGTCCCACACCATTTACGTGTTGTCTTGGCACACATCGCCGCCCATTGTTAAATTACGGTCAGAAAGTAATTTGAGCCACGCGACCTTGGGAAATCTTCACTGCGCTAGGGAGTTCACAAGTTTTCGACGGTAACATGCACCAGTGGCGGTAGACGTTTCATATAGAAGTCCCAAGTTGATGCAAATGAGGTATTGCTATTCATTCCGTCAAGCGCTACTGCACAACGCCATACAACGCATGGCGGAATCAATTGTAATACCTCATTTGCATCAATGGAACTTCTATATGAAACGTCCAAGTGGCTGACACGTTCACAACAACTTGTTAACATAACTGCCCGACCCGGTTCAAATAGCGTTGATTTGGATTTTTTGTACACTGGATATTGCGCAAAATACTTGGCCTATCGTAACGATTTACGCACCAAAATATTCCTAACTAAATTGTCTAGTTAGCTGACTAGTTTATAATATAGGTTTGGAAAAAGACGAAAAAACGTGAAAAATACGTGAAAAATGCTTACCTTATTAGCTGGCTCAATTCTCGATTGCTGCTGTCAAGTCACGCCACACGCCATGCTTACAAAAACTAGTGAGCTAATTGGTCTTTTTGGCAGGAACCCATTTCTAACATCAGATCGACCACCTGATTCGGCGTTTTCGCGATATCCAAGGTACCGCGAAACCGTTTTTTTCATTCCTTGTTCAGCTAATCGCAGAGCCTTTAACACAGCGTCTGACTGCTAGGGAGTCCCATGACGTAGCGCATTTCTAAGAATAGCCGGCCAATTAGCGATGCGGAAACGGAATTGGTGGCGCTGTGTCCCAGCAGTACAGGTTCTATGGAGCGTAAATGGTGTGGTCCATAAACACGACATTTCGCCAGTGCCCGGGCTGTAGTCCAAGTTCTGTGCTCCCTAGCCCAGCGAAGTCGATCAACTCTGTGGTGAACGGTTGGGTGTGGACATTTGGTGATTCGTCTCCTCGTTAACCATGTTGAAGCAATCTCTGATTTACAGTTTGACGAGAAACATAGATTCCATAGTGTCTCTCCACAAACGACGAAGACGTTCGTTGGCATTTCCCGGGCTCTACGGCAGAGGAAATAAAGCAATAACAGCACATTATTTTTGAAGAGCGCCCCATTTTTCAAAAAATTGAGCTTTTTACACGCCGTTACATTGGTACCGGCAGTAAACATCCATGAATGGTAATCTAAAAATGTCATGTGTCGCATACGAGGCATTTTGTAGAGAATAATTAATATCGGAGATCTCCCGGAAGACTTCACGGCTGCTGGAAACGCCTTCCAATATAAATAGCCGGGAAATAGCGACATATACGTGTCTACTCGGCATCCTTCTTGAGTTAAGTCAATTTATACTCCAATTCCAATTACAAATTGTTTATTTATTATAACTCCACATTTTCTGAGCATTCTCGTTTCCCAGTGTCGTTCCTAGACAATTACCAACATAACTGTCAAAAATATCAATTTGAAAATGGGGCCTCTTCAAAAGATTTCGTGGCCTCAATGACCCACCTTTTCGATGATGTCTGAGGCTTTTACAGACCGTACTCTGCTATATCCCGAGGAAATCAAGCGACTTACTGTTTATATTCCTTCCCGTCCGAGTGCGAGCATTCTTCGGCGTATTGACAATGCCGTTGCACGAGGCAATCTGGGAACCTCTGTGTCATTTTTTTGTTGTTAGGTAACAACCAACTCTGACAAATGGGCCCCTTGTACACAGCTTGAGCAGGGAATTGAACAAACAACGCGTCCTGGGGGGGGCATTTAATAGCTTCCCAGAAAAGGCATTGTTACGTAATCAAAATTTATCCATGGATGCACTTCACCTGGGTAGTGGGGACTCCTTTATGTATCAGTTACCTACTCTAAAGATTACTTGGGCGTCAAATAGAAATCCTTTAAGATTGGGTCTGAAAAAAAATTATTCCCACTTTTTGAGCACAGTGTAGTAATAGTTCATATTTGATGAACCAGTGGGCAGTTACTTTCTGTATGAACTAGTAAACTTACGTGCAAACAGGGCGTCTATTGTAATCATGCAATCAACTGCTGAGATTCTTCAGGAGAGTCCTTTCCAGGCGGGATATTCTCAGGAGAGTTATTATTACTTGGTTTTCGGTGGTTTTCTCTTTTGTGGCAGTCGTCGAGAAGCTGTTGGGCAAGCATGGTAAGCTCATGGTGAGTAGGTTGCCCAACAAACTTGTTCTGTGCATTCAGTTGACTGAATATACATATGGGGGGCGTAAAAAGAAGTCCTTTCTAGACCTCAGTCTGCGCCTGCTGCATTATTATGCCGTATATAGTGGTTTCATACGATTAGACACTTGATAGATTTCTTATCTTTCATTTGGCTACAGAAATGTCTTAGAAGTGAAAACAAAGCATTTTTGATTTGTTTATATTTCAATATAAAACGTAAGCTGAATTTTGTATTTGGTCCAATACGAAATTAGAAATCTTACAATTTTTGTAGGAAAGAAATGATTGCGAGCTTAATCTTTTCAGATACGGATATTTTTGATGAAAAGTTGTACATCGGTACAAAATCAGGGCTTTCGAACTTTTTTATGGACACCTGATATGTGAAATCTCTCGTTGCAAGTACCTTTAATGGTTACCCATTTTATCCCAAACAAGCAGAGGAACAATCTTGCAAGGTTCCATGAATGAAATGATTTTTTTACTCAGTTTGTAATTGATTTCAACGACTAATTGTAATTTTACTGGCAATGTATGCCTATTGGAAGTCACATCAGTACTAATATGATTACCATCAGTAATAATTGAGTTGGCAGTTGATTGCTATCGACTACATGTACAGCAGCGACAGGAGAATATTGACGCACAAGACACAATAGAAAGTTCAGTAAAAGAAACTTAAATTAGTAGCAAGCAGTGAAACGAACATACATGAATTGGTAAGGTAGGTATGAGCAAGACAAAACTTGATAAAGAGGACATTAGCTAAAAAGATTGCACAACCCTGTCCATAATGGCCAATTGATAAATACATACCAACTATTTAGCAAATATCTCAGGCACCAATGAAGTTCATGAATTCTCACAAGAACAGGATTAACACGTTATAAAAAAAATAGCATAGTATGTAGGTAATGTATCACAACGTGTTATGATTTACAGCTGCAAACAGTCATGAACAGATCGGGGAACAGATGCACGTATTAGTACTGCGGTAGGCCCCTGGCCTTTGCAGAAGAGTCTGCACAAATGTTTTGATGGTGTTCTAGGCAACATTGACCTGCTGATTCCAAATTCTCGATGATGCACTTGTTTACATCTTGGGCATTTTGAGTAGGTAAGGTGAGGTGAATTAAGGTGCAACGAGAGATTTCACTATTGGTTCCCTTAAAAATCGAAAGTACTGATTTTTGCCCTGATGTTTTAATGCTATCCATCAAAAATATCCCCATCGAAAGGATTAAGGGTGCAACGAGAGATGTTCAGGCCACCCAATATTGTGGTCAAAATAGTTAAGTTCTTATAGATTCGACACCCAATAGATTTCTTGCTTGCTTTTGTATTTGCACTACAGAACATGTCTTAAAAGAGAGAAAAATTTTTTTTTAATTTTTGATTTGCTTATAATTTCTTCAATGGTAAACAGAGGCTTGAAATTTCGTAATTTGCCTTCCTATACGAAATTTAGAAATCTCACAATTTAATGTACAAAAGAACATTTCTCAGCTTAATCCTTTCAGATGGGGATATTTTTTTTAAGGAAAGCTTTACCATTGAGCAAAAATCATTACTTTCGTTTTTTAGGGACACCTGATATGTGAAAATCTCTCGTTGCACCTTTAAAGCCTGGAAATGTTTCTTTGGTACACACATTGTGAAATTTTTAATTTCGTATAGAGCAATAACCAATTCAGCCTAATGTTTCACATTGAAATACAAGCAAATCCAAATCGCCTTTTTTTTCTCTCTTTTTAAGACATTGCTGTAGCGAAATACAAGGGTAAAGAAATCTAGTGAGTGTCTAATCTATATGAGCTACTTATTATGACACAATATTTAGGTGGTCTCAAAATCTCTCGTTGCACCTTTAACAGGAGCAAATTTTGTAAATTTTTCGCGCGGGGTTAAAAGGACGATAGACATGTTTGTCTGTTCTAAGAGTATATTTTTCTTAATAATTATATCTCCAACCTTTTGTGTTTGCACGAAACTGTCCATGGTCATCATGGGGTAAAACATTATATTGACCCGATTGGTTTCAAATTGGTTCGTATGAGAATGTCTCAACCTGTCTCAAAGATATCTTACAGAGGTCAGAGTGGCTGATCCCCATAGACACTGTGGTCTTGACACTATTTCACCCTAAGTATATCCCCAATGCCATACAAACCACATAGGCATTTATTTACATTCACTATCTATATTCCATGAAGACTTTGAGTCCATTTTGAGAGAAATTTTTCATTTATTTGATACCAAGCTGACCTTGAACCATTTAAAGTCCACTATGTTAAGAGTAATTGTCCTAGATATAGCCAACGATACCTTTTTTAAAATTAATCCTTAAACCAGATGAACATGCTATACACCTTAAGCCCCGTGCAGAAACGTAACAAATTTGACCCCTGTTAATTTATTACCCCTCTTTCCATATCTCGAATTCTCAAGGATGCCAAAATTTGCATCATCGAGATTTGGAATCACCAGGTTCACTGTTGGCTAGAAACCATCCAAACAATTCTTTTGTAAAGGTTCTAATGCAAGTTCTATGTTTAAACCGCGGACCTATATCCCAAACGTCCCTAGAGGAAATTCTGATAATCACCGCAAAAAAGTGAGGTAACGGTATTTTTGTTTCCAGATCTATGAGCAATTTTTCCCACAAACCAAAGTCCAGGGGTCCGCTCCGTGATTTCTTTTCATGTTTGGTTTGGAAGCGGGTCACGGTTAGGGATTTGAGCTAATGTGGGCAAACTGTGTTGAAGTAAAAAGTATAGAGTTCTGGAACGCAATTTTTTTAAAAACCCTCTTCCTCCGAAGAGGGGGAGCGGGTGGTCACCACCCCCTTGTTTTTTTTTTTTTTATTATAACTTTTCTTTTTCACGTAATTAACTTTGCATAAGACTCCATTTGTAAACTATATTTCTCAACTTTGCATAATTGAATTGAAATTTTTGAGGGCAGCGTGTTATAAGATGATAAAAGTGATGGATATTTTCCCCGATTAAATCAAGTTGAAAAAGAAACATCTCGGTACAAGAAAAATAACAGCACGTTGGTGTGATCTCCCAACTGACTGAGTGCGTCTTTCAATTCTTCATACGTAACGCTTATACAACCTCCATGGCTTGGAAATATAAGACCCTTCTTTTGGGGGGACTATTGTTTACTTAATACCAGTATTATCATTTCATCTTTGCTTTTACACATATTTTCACAAAAACGACGTCATTGATCATTCCTTGATGGGATGTGACCTCTCATACTTTAGGGTTGTTGCTCTAATGGTTTGCATTTGTAAGTGGACAGTTGTTTCTCAAGTTTTACAAACCTATCTAGACAGTTTTATTCCCAGTTCGATTCCTCCGTTTGCGTGTTCCATAACGATCCAATTCGCTTTCTATTCTATTTTATATTTTAGAATCAAATATTCGGCTTTGAATACTTTTTGTTAATTTGGATAAAAATCTCTGATACTCGCGGATTAGATTATCGCTAAACGGGTTATTGTAGTCCTTGTTCCATTCTTTGTTATTTGTTTAATTTTTAGAATATCATTATTTTCTTTGCTCTCTCTCTCTTCGTGTCTTCGAGCTCCTGCGGAAAGATGCGATTACTGTGCCTTTGATTTCCAAATGCATTGACCGCGGGATGAGTGTATCAGTAATCTTAAAATTAATTGCTATCCCTTTATAATTTTTATGGGTGGTCGCATAGGTATATTTTCAACCTCGAACTGCGTTCAACTACATCAATATATTCTTCCTCTAGAAGACAGAGGTGTTTAATTCCAAGGTCCTCACCCCTTGGCCGTTGTGTTCGTTTTATAATGTTAGTTTTGGTTAGATTGATTAGACTAAGATATCCAATCTTGCTCGTCTCCTTGGTCATTTTACTCCATCTGAGGTTTGTCCTCAAAATCAAAACCATTCATTGGATCACCAAAACATCGCTTTATCTTTGTTGGAGTTGGAAAATTATATGTTTGTTTTATTTTAATGACTCCTAACAAGATGACACAAGATGAATAAATTACGCAAATATGTGAATTTATTCATACCCTTTTGTATTAAAAAGTGTTTAAAATTCATCAGCTGTAGCCAAATGCTCTGTTGAATGAACGGACACCACCTAGATGGAACAACATTTACTAAATTCATTCGTAATTCACCCTGTCATCCTAAAATCAGATATTTCCAGTATTAGATTGCTTAACCGTTTTCTGGTGGTGAATTTATTTTTTTAAAATCAAAATTATTCAGTCTACTTTATGGCCTTTTTGCAAGGTGCTTCAGAAACTATTTCAACCATTTTATTTCAAGGAATGCAAGAGTACTTTTGCTTTAGGGCATGAGTAATCGTGAACAAGTGTGTTCTAACATTTTAAAGATATCTGTTTGGTATGTTTAAGTGTATCAACCAAACGCTTCCTTTTGAAATTTGGTCATATAGGTTTTCCCGGTCAATTATGTAATTTCATTCAATAACTTTTGGGTTATTTCGATTTTTCGCGCGAATTGAACGCATATAAAAGTTTATTTCAAATTGCATATAACTCCATAAATTCGAAAATCGTTTGAGAATTAATGAATAGAGCATGCAATCGCATAATAAGGTCGTCAAATTTCCCGAAATGTTCAATCATTTACATGAAAAGGTACCGAATTAGAAGAAAAGGTATCAAAAGCAAGCGTGACAGGTTCAGGTGGTTGCTTGTGCCAAACGGAATTCGTTTCGTTCGTTCAAATGTACACAGCTGCAATCTTTTAAGAACGGCAATTTTGGGTTGTAAATGAGATTATAATAGGCCTATATATGCTAGCAACTATGTATAAATTTCTTGGGAGGAACTCAGATAATGTAAATAAATGTGTGGGACCCATATATTGAAAACCAAAAAGATTAAACATTAAATATACGATATATACTGCGATGTGGTACATACTGTATTCTATTGAATATTGAATTATATTTGAATTTCTAATATATAGTATATATATCTATTATAATAGAATATATTAGAGAATATATATATATATATATTATATAGATAATTATAGGTCGGTTACGAGACGTACGCAAGGTCAGAAAAGTAACCTCACGTGGTTCAAAAACAAATTCACAAGGACTTATTTGTAAAGAAGATGACTTGACCAGAGTGTAAATTAAAGTAATGATTTTAATAAATAAATTTAAATCACGCAAGATACACGATCAACAATGCGCAAAATTATTAGCTTATACTTCTGACCTATTTAAAAAATCAAAATTAAACCACAACCTCATCTCAGGTTAAACTAAAGTTCAAAGTTCACTGTTGGGGGCGCCACCAAGTTCTTGTAGAATCAGATCCACATAAATCTTGGCGAAACAATTCTTGCTGTACAGTTCAACTAGTTCGCGTTAATCGCAAAAGTCTTTTGGTCTAGACCGGCAGATTAATTTATAAACTCGTTGACTTGAAGAACTACGTGAAATATAACTGCAGCTTGGTAACAATAGTCCCAGGTTACACAGGCATTTAAAGGTGAATATCACTGGTTAAAAAGGACCACCAATCCTGCTGGATATTTTTTTTCATGTTAACCTTTGGTTTTTCCAAAAGGTACCAAATCTTGAGCAGCTGAAATTCTAGCAACTTTTAGCAATATATAAAGTAAACATTGTTTTTATAAATCAAAATGTTATGAAGTTCGCCACATTCTGTTTGAGAGGTCTAAACTCGGTGAAATCTCTTGTTCAACTGGCAGGAGAAATAACTGCAGCCAGAATTTGTCCCGTTTGCAAAATTTCCCTGATGCAACAAACACGCGGAGGCAAGTCCAAATTTCCAATCCTTCTGTTCGCGGAAATGAACATGTTTAAAAGTGCAACCATCCTGTGCTAGAAGTGTTTGACATAGCAATTCACAAAGTCTATTGTTCAACAACAGGTGTGCAATCTTGCTTCCTATTAGGTTAACAAAACCTATATTCAATTCTTAGAATGAAGATGTGATAATAAGACACTATTGTCATCTATAACTGCGGACGTCTTCTGACATTGTTCTTCAGTGATGTTCACACACTAGTCCATTTAGAACTAGGTCAATCAATAAGTCATGCTTATTGCCCAACACATTGCAAGTTTCATTTTTTTTCCAGTTTATCCTTCCATCATAATTTCTTATGATTAAATTTGACAGGATTTAAGAATATAATAAAGAAAATTAATAGATTCAGGAGTAGTGTAACAAAGATTAGATAGATATATATATATATATATATAGATATATATATATATATAGTATATAGAGATATTATATAGATTATAGATATATATATTAGATATATATATATATCTATATATATATATATATATATATAGGTAGGCGATGAGACTATCTTCATGGAGAGTGCTCAATGCTTTGGAACGCGAGCGAGATAAATTGATGAACCTACAGGAACGGTAGTTGTTACTGGGAGTTTCACGCTTGTGCGAACATCAGACAACTCAGAGATTAGAGTTGTTATGATCGCACAAGCGTGAAAATCCGAGTAACAACTACCGTTCTAGTAGGTTCCTCAATTATATATATTATAGATAGAGATAGATGATAGATTATAGAGAGAGAGACTTATATAGATAGAGTAATATATATAGAGATAAGATATATTATATAGATTATAGATTTAGATAGATATGATATATAGATATAGATAGGGTATGTAGGCCTATGGTATGTATACAGACTGAATTCGGCAGGTCTATCGACAAGGAGAAGTCCTTGAATATTTCATCCCCCAAATTATATACAATGCGAGAATATGTGAACATGGTAGGGGTCTATTTCTTATGTTAAATCTGCAATAACATTTTCATAATAAAAAGAAAACAAAAATAAAAACAAATCAAATAAACAAAGTTAACAAACAAGAAAGGGAATATATATATATAAAGAGGCATAAGGGAAAAGAAAGAGAAAAAATATGTTATGGATTAAATCGTATAAATCGTGAAGAAGCGAATGGTGAATTAAAAAGAAAGAAAACATTTTATAATGACTTTAGTTGCTTACTAGTTATCGTTTAATTTCCGAAAATAATTATTCTACAGTAGAGAAATTATTTCAAGATTGATTACACTTACATGGTTGAAAGATTGTTCATTTATCAAATAGAATGCCCAACAATGTAAATTGAACGAACATTAACGAAACTGAAAACACAAGTAGACACGTTGCTACGTGACGACATACATGGTGATTTTGTATGTCATTTTATACAATTCCTTGCGTTTATTAGACAATTGTTGGATAAAAACGAATTTGATTGAACCAAAACGAATTTAATTGCACAGAAATGATTTCCGCTGCTTAAAAACGAAGTTAAATACACCAAAATGAAATTGAATGGCTGAAAATGAAACTGTTTGTATTTTGTAGGAAATTGATACCGATGTATGGCTATGCAATCAAATTCATCACGAAATTGAAATATCATAACACTTATTTGAATGAAATAAGTACGAATTTGACCGGGAAAACCTATATTACATGCTAAATATTTTATATATCTAAGCAGGTGTATAAATATTTTTTTTTAAATTGAAAAAGAGGTAGAAAACATATTGCTTTTTTGTAATGATAGACTCTATAAATGGACAGAAAAATGGAATGTTATTCAACTGTAAACCCTTCTATTGCTTGCCCTAGCTGCTATTCATATATGGCTCTCCATCAATTATCTTCGTGGATTTTTTTTTTGGGGGGGTAGCGTTTTTTTCTTTGCCAGAAGTTTGTATGTCCGGGTATTTCTATGTACTATTTACTTACTAAGTTGCATTTTATTATTGTAATTTTGCTTTGTAAACAAAGATTCTTATTTTCAAACAATTTTATACTCGATTTGTATATTTATGGTATATAATAAAGTCATCTTGACAAATAAATTGAAAATCCCGCATAAAAAATATTGTTTTTTCTCCGATATCATTAACCCTCGTCTACCGTACCGGAGCTATTTTTAACAACACACACCCCTTTTCTATTTTCCTTATTGAGCATCCGATTCATATAAATATGGTACGTGCACGAGATAGCTTACAGTTTCTTCTTTCCATTGGTATCAAAATAAGTACAAACATCCCCATTATGACGTCAATATGATGTCATAAGTCAAGCAAAGTATGAAATACTAGATATTGGGTGGAAATAGACTTCAATTTTAATGACTCAAAAACAATATTATAGCACTAAAACCCGGTGTGAAAGTAAGTGTAGTCCGCCGGGAGCCACAGTCCGGGCTCCATAGACGACAGCGGAATAAAGCGTGAAACTAATGTTGCGTGAGAGTCACCTGAATTGAGTGCCCTATTCTTCACCATTGTAGCCGGACTATGAGTACGGTGGACTATAATTACTTCTACACCTGGACTAAAACCAGTTCGGCAAAGAACTGAAACGGGCTCGAGAGCACGTCCTAATCGGGACTTTCTGCAAGCCCGTTCTGGTCGTGAAAAAAAGGTCAAATCATCGTAACGTGATTGGTCAATCGGCTCCGCCTGTGGCAATTTTACACAAAAAGTGGATAAAAAATAATAGAGAATTATTAATTATATTATTAATAGAGAATTAAAGTCTCATTGAGACTTTTAATTAACACCATGGGTGTTCATTTCAACACCCTTCTGGAATCAATAAGGGACCGCACCCACTGGTGTTAGTTTTCACCATTTCGGTGTTAAAGGGGGATGGCCCGATTTAAGGATATGAAGTTTTAATCTTAATAGATCGGCCTTCACTCAAAAACACCAACTGTAAAGTTTCGCGTCGATATATCAATTCGTTTTAATGCGAGAGCTAAAAACGTGATTCTGTAAGCCCCATAGAGTACTGTGTAAACTAATATTGGTCGACCAAAATAGGGCACATTTTCGCTCATAACTTCCAACCAAACGTTCTTTGGCTCTAAGATTTCAAAGGGTAAATGAGAAAAATAGTAGCTTTCTTCTGATACCAAAATTTTGACCACTTCCGGTAAAATCTGGGCTTCTGGGGACGAGGCTATAAGCGATCGGGCCATGGACCTTTAAATTAACACCATGTTAGTGTTATAGTAACACCGATTTTGGTATTACAATGTATGACATGACACTGTTTGGTGTTAATTTTACACCACATTTGGTGTTAATATTTTTAACCCCGCATTTGCCAAATTGACACCACTGGTGTTAATTTAAGACCCTCCTGGAATCAATACGGGACCGCACCCTCTGGTGTTCATTAACACCAAACTTTGGTGTTAACATTTTTATTTGTAACATCTGATATTTGAGTAGAAATATTTGATTTTGTTGTTGTTTGATCCTATTTCAACTGCTTAACCTCGAACGTTTCACTAGCAGATCACCAAAATACATCATTAAAATTTTGCAGCAACACCGAGCGGTGTTAAATACTAAATTTCAACACCAGAAACTAACACTGAGAAGCTTGACACCGACTTGTTGTTAAAATTTTAACACCCCAGTTTTCGCAGTGCAATTACTAGTTGAAGAGAGAGGGGAAAGAAAGAGTAGGGGACGGAAGAGAAAGTGTTGTCTTTACTGACATAGAAACTGAGTTGAAAACAGAATATCATTGAATTTTAGTTAAGTTACTTACCCAATAAGGTGTTTTCAGTAAAGTATTTTCACTTAAGGAAGTAAAGGATGCAGACTCTTCAGATACAATTTTTCTTGAATGTAGCTAATAAACATATCTTTTAACAATACCTCCAACTGCTTTCTTCGTTAAACGCCTTGCTAAGAATGATATTAAGGTACAGCAGAACAGTCTGCCCAGCAAACGACCTCTTACGAAGCGACGTATGATCCCGCGTATGATGCGTTAAGCATCGCTGAACTGCTTGGTTTGGAAATTACTTGCTCTGTCGTATCAGATCATCGTGGCCACTTACCAAAATATTGCGCTCAAATATATATCATGCTCTTGCGCATGGCACAATCTTAGTGTTTCTTGCTCTTTTATTTTTGTTCATTCCCTTCGCTGGTGTTAAAAAATCCCGTTTACCAAAGTAACTGTCCTTTAAAAGTTACATACT
Source organism: Ophioderma brevispina (assembly GCA_023653785.1). Lineage (NCBI taxonomy): Eukaryota > Metazoa > Echinodermata > Ophiuroidea > Amphilepidida > Ophiodermatidae > Ophioderma > Ophioderma brevispina. The sequence goes on from JAMKCH010084803.1 coordinate 93,524, forward strand.
TGCATTATCTGCCCTAAATGTAATGGAATTATGTAACTTTTGAATAATAATAACCAGTTTTTATGTAGCGCTTAATCCCCGTGAACAGGATCAAAGCGCGGTTGCCAATTATTTTAAAGGAGATCTACTCTTTCGTTGTAATAAAATCAAAGGAATTCCTGCCAATTTGATACTGATAAAAGTATAGTCAAGTACAAGTCGCCCAAGTTAGGCCGACATAACTAGTCACCTTGGACACTATCTGGACCTGTTATGTCAGCGTGCGTAGCACAGCTTGGCGTTCTTTCTTTCCTTCCAAACGCTCCTTTAAATGATTTCCTCTAACAAAACGCTTAGGCCGATTTCAACCAAACTTGTTCTCAAGAACCACTGGGCCGAGCCTGATATATGGTGTACACAGATTTGGAATAAAGTTCATGTGTGCCGATTAAAGGGGCATTCTTTGAAAATCTATAAATTCCTTCTGCCATAAATCAATTGCTATATATGAGCACAAATTTCAGTCAGAAGAACCATTAACCCAAGGTCCATATGGGGTGTACACAGATTGGGGTGAAAGGCAATGTAGGCTGATTAAAGGGGAATTCTTTGAAAATCTATAAATTCCTTCTTCTGCCACAAATCAATTGCAATGATCACACATTTCTGTGAGAATAACCATTATTTTGTTTTCTGTGTTACTGTCAAACCTTATGCATAGGTATTTGGCAAAATCATACTTTTAAAAAACTTATGTTCAACTCCCATTTCGCGTTTGCTTGCTCTCAAACCCTGCGCTGCAAATTTGCCACAGCGCCTAAAAGTAGGTGAAAGGTTGTCCTTATAATGCAGGTGTAAAAGGAGATATGGTCTGGTAGGTGTCATAGTCCAGGCTCCATAAACGACAACTGAATAATAGGGGAAGACCGGTGTGAAAGCAGATATAGTCCGGCGGGAGCCACAGTCCGGGGCTCCATTGACGATAACGGAATAAAGCGTGAAACTAATGTTGCGTGAAGAGTCAACTGAATCGATTGCCCTATTGTTAACCATTGTTCCCGGACTATGAGTACGCCGAACTATAATTACTTTTACACCTGGCCCTGGTAATTGGTGGTCAACCTGCACTCTGATACTGAATGGATGACTTTGTGTTGTTTTTTTTTATAAAGACCATCAAGATACATCAGATTGAGGAACCACTTTTATGTTTCGTTGGAATCCGCTATAGGATCGGTTTTTTGTGACATACAAGCACATAAAATGCCAAAAATACAACAAGCACTAAATACAGAAATACCAAGCACGGAAAGGACAGAAATGGAAACATACAGCCATAAGAAAAGGCCACAGAAAATGACATACAAGCACAAAAAGGATAGAAACGGCATACAGCACATTACCTGACCGAGAATGACATACAAGCACAGTAAAGGACAGGAATTGAACACACATCAACATAAAGACAGAAATGACATACAAGCACAGAAAAGGACAGGAAAGTGAAACAAGCACATAAATACAGAAATACAGAATATACGGCACATGAGTACAGAAAAGACATACAAGCACAAAAGAGGACAGGAAACAGCATACAAGCACATTACGGACCGGAAGATGACATACAAGTGCACATACAAGGACAGAAATGACATAGATACATAAAAGGACAGAAAGGACATAAAAATTACAAAAGGCCACACAGCACAGGAAAGGACAGGAAAAGACATCAAGCACCGAAAAGACAGAAATGACATACAAGTACGAAAAGGACAGGAAAGGTCATACACGCACATGAAAGACAGAAATGACACCCAAACACATAAAAGGACAGACATTCATTACCTATACAACACAGAAAGACGAAATGATATCAAAGCACAGAAAAGGACAGGGAAGACTACAAGCAAACATAAAGACAGAAAATATATACATGCACATTCAAATGACAGGAAATGACATAAATGCACCGAAAAGACAAAAATGACATACCAGCACAGAAAAGGACAGGGAAAGGACTATAAAAGGCCAGAAATGACATACAGGCACATAAAAGGACAGAAAATGAATACAATCCAGGAAAAGGCATACAATCACATAAAAGCTGAAAATACATAAAACAACGAAAGACATACACACATAAAAAGGACGAGGAATTACATACAAGCACATAAAAGGACAGAAAAATAAAACCAACACAATAAAAGGACGGGAAATGACATATCAAGCCACAAAAAGGGACAAAAGCAAACACTGCACAGAAAAGGACAGGAAAATACATACAAGCACTAAAAAAGGACAAGAAATGACATACAAGCACATCAAAGGACAGGAGAAGACATACAACACAAAGTTAACAGAATTGACAAACAAGCACGAAAATTACCAGAATAACATATCAGCACAGAAGGACAGAACGACCTACAGAATAAAAAGCACAAAAAATGACAAACAAGCCTAGAAAAGGACAGGAAAAGACCCAAAAGGACAGAAAATGACATACAAGAGCACATAAAAAGGACGAAAATGATATACAGCACCAAAGGGCAGTAAACTGGCATACAAGCACATTAAGGCCCGAGAATACATACAATCCACAGAAAAGACAAAAAAGACAACAACACATCAACGAACAGAAAATGACATAAGAGCGCACTAAACGGACAGAAAATGACATACAAGCACACAAAGGTCAGAAAAGGACATACAAACACAGAAAAGTACAGGAAATGACATACAATCACAGAAAAGGACAGGACATGACTAAAAAACCGCATAAAAGTCACAGAAAATGACATAACAGCACACAAATAAAGGTCATAAATAACAATCAAACACAGAAAAAACAGTAATGACATAACAGCACTGAGAAGGACTATACAATCCACCTAAAAGGACCGGAAATGACCTAGAAGCACATAAAACGACAGAAGGTAATATAAGTCAAAAAGGAACATACAAGCCAGGAAATGACAGGAAAGACTACAAGCACATTAAAGGACAGAAATGACAAATTTTGTATTATATTTGGCATAAATGTATGGAGAATAAACTTGAAAATGAAACAAATACAAAAACTACAGAAATGACATAAAAGCGTATAAAAGACATACCTGACGTCAAACACAGAAAGGACGTAAATGACATACAAGGCACAACATGACCGGAAAAACATACAAGCACATAAAAAGGACGGAATGACATACAGTAGAGCAAAAGGACAGAAAATGTCATGACATACAAGCACAGAAAAGACAAGAAAGACCTACAAGCATGAAAATGGACACAAGAAATAAAGAAAAAGTAAAAGACAGAAATGACATACAAGCGCAGAAAATGACAGAATTTACATACAAGCACAAAAGGCAGAATGCCTACCATCACACAAAGTTGAGAAAAAAATGACCACAACCAAGAAATGGACAGGAAGACCATACAACCACAGAAAAGGACAGGAATGACATACAAGCGCAGAGAGGACACGCGCAAGCACATAAAAAGACAGGAAATGACATAGAAGCACAGAAAAGGACAGGAAAGGGACATAAAAGTACAAAAAGGACAGAAAATTCATATATACAGCACAGAAAGGGCAGAAAATGACATACAAATAAACAAAGGACAGAAACTACATAAAAGCCGTATAAAAAGACAGAACTGACATACAAACACAGAAAAATGACAGTACAGCATACCAAGCCAACAAGGACAACGACATACAAGCAATAAAAGGACAGGCAATGAAACTACAAGTAAGAGCAAAGGACGAAATGCATACAATACAATCACAGCAAATGAACAGTAAATTCATACAAGCACAGAAAGAACAAGAAAAAACATACAAGCATAGAAAAGGAACCAATGAAATAAAGCAGTAAAAGACAGAAAATGACCTACAAGCGCAGAAAAGGCCAGAATTACATACAAGCCCAGAAGGGCAGAAATGAACATCAAGCACCAAAAGGTCATAAAATGACACCCAACAAAGAAAGGACCATGAAAAGACATATCAAGCACAAAAGGACAGGAATGACATACAAGCGCAGAGAAGGACCCACGCGCAGCACATCAAGGACAGAATGACATAGAAGCATACAAAGACATGAAGGACATAAAGTAAATAAATGACAGAAAATTACTATATACAAGCACAGAAAGGGCAGAAAATGACATACAGGCACATATAAGGACAGAAATGGCATACATGCACCTACAAGAACAGAAAAGGACAGACCGGCATATACGCACCGTAAACGGACAAAAAAATTACATACAATCACAGGAAAGGACAAGTAAATACATAACGAGCAAATAAAAGGAAACACAGTGGCCTACAAGCATACATAAAAGAATAGAAATGTACATTCCGCACAGAAAAATGACAGAAATGACGATACAAGCACAGAAAAGGACAGAACATGACATACAGCCACAGGAAATGACGAAAATGACAGACATCAACATAAAACTGCAGAATGTCATACCTACAAGCGCGAAAAAGGACAAGAAAGGACATACAAGCATAGAAAAGGGACACAAAGTGAATAAAAAGTAAAAGACAAGAAACTGACTACAGCGGAGAAAAGGACAGAATTACATAACAAGCACAGAAAGGGCAGAAAATGAAATAAAAAGCGCATCAAAGGACAGAAAATAACAATACAAGCACACAAAGGTCAGAAATTACACACCAAACACAACAGCAAAGGACGGGTAAATACATCCAAGACAGAAGGCAGAAATGAATAAGCAAGAGAAGGACACACAACATATGCAAGGACAAGGCAACAGACATAGAAAGCCCAAAAGACAGGAAGGACATAAACGTACAAAAACGGACAGAAAATGACATACAAGCACACAAAAGTCAGAAAATAACATACATCCATAAAGGGACAGAAATGACATAGAAGCACATAAAAGGACAGAACATGACATAAGCACAGAAAAAAGAAATTACATACAGCACAGAAAGAAGGAAGAAAAGACAAACAAGCATAGAGGACATAACATAACATACAAGAAAGAAAAAGGACGAAGCTAGGACATACAAGCACAGAAATTACGAAAAGACATACAAGCTCAGTCTGCGGACAGGAAAATTCCATACAATCACAGAAGGAAGAAATTACATCCAATAACAAGAAAAGACAGAAGGGCACAAAGGACGAAATTACGATCCACGATAGGAAGAAGGCATACAGCACTAAAAGGAGAGAAAAATGACATACAAGCACAACAAGGACAGGAAAAAACATACAAGAACATAAAGGAAAGAAAGTGACATACAAGCACAGAACAGATGAAATTACAACAAGTACAAGACACGGCAGGAAAATGGCATACACGCACATAAAAGGACAGAAATGACATACAAGTAAAGACAAGACAGAAAAGACATACAAACACAGAAAAGAGAGAAATCCATCAAGTACGGAAAAGGACAGGAAAAGACATACAAGCATAGAAAGGACAGGAATGACAACCAAGACATAAAAGACCGAAAATACATATAAGCACAGAACGGACAGATGACATACAGGATAGAAAATGACGGAAAATGACATACAAACACCAGAAAAGGACATAAAATGACATACAAGCACATAAAAAGGACATAAAATGACATACAAGCCCATAAAGGACAGGAAAACGGCATACAAAGCACATTAAAGGGACGAGAATGACCTACAAGCGCAGAAAAGGACAGGAAAAGACATATCAAGCACATAAACGGACAGAAAATGACATACAAGCACAAAAAGGACAGAAAATTACATCCAAACACAGAAAATGACAGAAATTACATACAAAGAAGAAAAGAACAGGAAAAGGACATACAAGCACAGACGAAGAAGAGAAATGACATACAAGTTACGGACGAAAAGACAGGAAAAGACATACAATCACAGAAAGGACAGGAAATGACAATCAAGACATAAAAGTACAGAAAATGACATATAAGCACAGAAGGACGAAATAACATACAGGCATAGAAAGCACCGAAAATGACATACAAGCACAGCAAAGGCCAGGAAAAGACGAGAACAGCACATAAAGAAGGACGAAAAAATTAATACAAAGCCACAGAAAATGACAGAAAATATATACAAGCACAGAAAAAGGGACAGGACAGAAATGACATAAAAGCGAGTAAAGGACAGAAAATGACATACAAGCACACCAAAAGGTCAGAACTGACATACAAACACAGAAAAGACAGGAAAATGAATAGAAGCACATTAAAGGACAGGAAAGATAAAAAAGTACAAAAAAGGACTACCAAGCACAGGAAAGGACAGGAAAAGACATACAAGCACAGAAAAGGAAAGACATGACAACCAAGCACAGAAAGGGCGAAATAACATAACAAAAGAAAAGGACAGAGAAAAGCATACAGCAATAAAAGGACAGAAAATGACATACAAGTACAGAGAAAAGACAGCAAATGTCATGGACATCACAAGCACAGAAAAGGACAGGAAAAGGCATACAAGCACATAAAAGGACAGGAAATGTCATGACATACAAGCACAGAAAAGGACAGAAATGACTGGCGCAAGCACAGCAAAGGACAGGGAAAGGCATACAAGCACAGAAAAGAAAGGAAATGACATACCATGCACATAAAAGGACGGAAAATTACATAGACACCACAGAAAAGGACAGGAAATGACGCAAATGAATAGAAAATGACATACAGCACAGAAAAAGGACAAGAAACGACAAGCATAGAAAAGGGACACAAAGTGAATTAAAAGAAAGCAAAAGACAGAAAATGACAGACAAGCTCGAAAAGGACAGGAAAAATGCTACAGAATAGGAAAAGGGAGCAGAAATGAAATAAAAGAAGAAAATGACAGAAAAGCAACAGTACAGAAAAGGGGACAGAAAAATGATATACAAGCGCAGAAAGGGACAGGAAAAGGGAATATAAGCACAAAAAGGACCGAAAATTAAATCCAACACATAAAAGGACAGGAATGGCTACATGCACATAAAAGGACAGGAAATGACATATGTACAGCACAGATTGACATACAAGCTCAGAACAACCCAGTGAAAATTCCAGTTGACCCAGTTGAAAGTTGTTCCATGGTCTGTGACAGGACCTAACTGGTTTCAAATGTTTTAAACTGTTGGAACTGGTCTTACACTGAGTTCAACTAGTTTGAAAAATGTTCGTTTTCCGTTACGGGAATCAATGATTCAACTAGGATTCAACTGGATATCTCAACAGGGATCAACTGAATCTTTTGAGTGGGACGGACGAAAACAGACATACAAGCACATAAAAGGACAGACAATGACATACAAGCACAGAAAAGGACAGAAAATTACATTACAAGGACAGGAAAGGACAGAAAATATATAAAGAAGAATTGACAGAAAAATGGACATACAAGCACAGAAAATGACATGTAGCACATAAAAGGACGAAAATGACATACAAGCGCAGAAAGACAGAGAAATGACAAAACATGCATAAAAGGACAGAAAATGACGTACAAGCACAAAAAGGTCAGAAACTACCTACAAGCACATAAAGGGCGAAAGGACAAACAAGACAGAAAAGGGACGTTAAAAATACAAAAAAAGACAGAGAAATGAATACGATCACATAAAAGGAAACAAAATCGCATCGCAAGCACATAAAAGGAAGAAAATGACATACAAGCAAAGAAGAGGACAGAAAATGACATACAAGTTACAGGAAAGGACAAGAAAATTATATAAAGAAAGAATTGACAGAAAATGACAATACAAGCACAGAAAATGACATGTAGAACATAAAAGGCGAAAAATGACATACACGAGCAGAAAAGAACAGGAAATGACAAAACATGCATAAAAGGACAGAAAATGACGTACAAGCACACAAAAGGTCAGAAAATAACATACAAGCACAATAAAGGGACAGAAAATGACAAACAAGCACGAAAAGGACGTAAAAAATACAAAAAAAGACAGAAATGACATACGAGCAAATAAAATGAAAAAAATCGCATGCAAGCAAATAAAAGAACAGAAAAATGACATCAAGCACAGATAAAAGGACAGAAAAAGAAAAACAAGCACAGAAAAGACCAGAAAATTACATTAGAGCACAGAAAAGGACAGAAAATGACATAGAAGCACATTAAAAGACAGAAAGTGACTTACAAGCAAATAAGGACAGAAAATGAAATACACGCACAGAAAAGGACAGAAAAAATGCATGCGCACAGAAAAGGACGAAAAATGAAATACAAGCGCAGAAAAAGCAGGAAAAGATATATACAGTACGTAAAAGGACAGACATGACATACATGCACATAAAAGACAGAAAATGACATAACAAGCACAGAAAAGGACAGGAAATGACAAAAAACATCACAAAAAGGACAGAAAATTACGTACCGCACACAAAAGGACAGGAAATAACATACAAGCACAGAAAAGGACAGAAAAGACATAGAACCACATTAAAAGACAGAAAGTGACTTACAAGCACATAAGGACAGAAAATGCATACAAGACACAGAAAAGGACAGAAAATACATACAAGCACACACAAGGACAGAAAATGATCATAAAGCACAGAAAAGGTTACAGAAAAATGACATGTAGCACATAAAGCGAAAATGAATACAAGCGCAGAAAAAGACAGGAAAAGATATATACAAGTACGTAAAAGGGACAGGAAAATGAAAACATGCACATAAAAAGACAGAAAATACCTACAAGCACAGGAAAAGGAAGGAAAGACCAAAAAGCCCAAAAGGACCCGAAAATTACGTACAAAGCACACAAAAGGTCAGAAAATAACATACAAGCACATAAAGGGGCAGAAAATGACAAACAAGACACAGAAAAGGACGTAAAATACAAAAAAAGGACGAAAATGACATACAAGCCCCACGAAAGGAAAAAAAATGACATAAAGCACATTAAAAGACAGAAAATGACTTACAAGCACATAAGGAAAGAAATGACATACAAGCACACATAAGGACAGAAAAGGACCTACAAGATATAACAGGCAGTTTAAATTGACATGGACGAATTACGTAAACTGTGTATGGAGGAAGGCTGTGGTTGCACATCAGCAAGTTCGGCGTGGGGTAAAGAAGAAATTCAAAGAAGGTTTGAGACTAGCTGATATTTTAAGACAACCTTAGGTGGGGCCGTCCATCACCCACAGTCACAGATGACAACCTAAAACGTGCTGATGAGTTAATCAGCGCCAAATAGACATCAGAGTCCAGGACATGTGATTGAGTGGATATTTCTTATGGATCAGCACAAGTATTAATCTCTGACTTGTAGGCCAGTCAAAATAGATGAATGCTGCCTTAAACCAACACTAATTGCAACAGGAAGCAATTCCAACAGAATTGTATTGAGGAAGACCTTTAAAAACACCATATCAAAAGCTACTAAATCCAAGGAGTGAACCTATCCATTTTTAAGGGGGTAGGTGATTACAGGGGTTCAAAATATGAAAGTGTCAAAACGCGTCGAAAAGTATGCCAACGTGTTCGTCACCTGTCCAGGATTAAAAAAAGGTATTAGTTTGCCAATCTGCAGGTTGTAGTGCAATAGTTATGAGTCAAAATAGGTTCATGGTCAATGGGGTAAATATTCAGATATATCCGTTCGTTATAAAAAATGGTATCAAATGTTCGTCTATGGTACAGACCCGAAAATATAATGGTTGCACCATATAATATTACGTTGTAAAATTGCAACGCAAAATGTGATGGCTAAAGGGTCTATGGGAGGTCAAAGTCATAGTACTGTAATTCTTACTATAGAAAGTTCAACACAAAGAATCTAGTTACATTTATATCTCGTGGGACAAATTGAACACTTTACAACCAGTCCGATCAAAATCGGACCATTCTATTGAATTGACCCAGGATGGACATTGAATGTTATTAAGCCTATGTACTAAAAAACTATAATGCGTAGATGGGAAAACTATGACCTTTTTTTAAAAAACTTAGGGTAGCCCAATAAATTGGTACATCAAGGCTGCCAGATCGACTCAGAAGGTGATGGCTACAGTGTTTGGGACACAGAGGGTGTTATTCTCACAGACTATGCCTGCATTGTAAAATTTTTCTTAATTTTACCCGACTGTACCTTTTAAAGTACGGTAAAGTAAATCCCAATTATTCAATAATCTTCACGCTTTATTACCTATACCTAACATAAAATTACAATTTGGAAGCAGAAAAAATGTAAATAAACAGTGGCTAGAAAATAATACTACACATTTTAAATAAAGGTAGTATTTATACACTGACCGTTACTAAATTTTCCGTAATATTACGCTCTTTTGTAACTTACTTGTTTTTTAATGTAAGAATATGAGCTATGAAAATCGTTTTACCTATAAATGTGTTAAATAACGTCGTAAGTAAATGTGTTAAATAACGTCGTAAGTAACGTCATTAAAAAATGCAAAATCTTATTTTCCCTATCATTTTTAAAAATAGTTTAAAAAATCTTGTAGAACTCAATTCCTCCTTTTTGTAATATATTTAGTTTAATTTGAAAAAAAAGTAGTACACACATATATATATTTAATTTTAGCATCTGTTATCAGTAAAGTCATGTAGTGTAGTGGATAAGGTTTAGGACTTGTAATCTTAAGGCCCTGGTTCGAATCTATGTAAGGTACATAGGCCTGTTTACTTATGTGATGATTAAGTAATCAATGACATTAGAATATGTACATTACCATGTAAAACAAAGTCTATAAGCTGGTTTAAATTTTCATTTCTTCACTTTTTCCCTTGTTTATTGCCTTTTTTCTCAAAATTGTTGCCTAAAATATAACTTTTTACAACTACGTGGTGACGTAAATACAACGTTTGTATGATGCCATAGCTATATAACGCGAAAATTTGGTCAGAGGATTGTAATAACGTTTAAATTCTTAATATTGTTAAAACAAGGAAAAAAATAACAATAACGTTGAAGCTGAGCTTTTACGCCGTTATTTTACGTTCCCTGCAATGGTTTTTTACGGCTCCGGTTATTTTACGTTCTGCACGTTGTGAGTCCCAGCTGCCAGCAAATCCCTGTTTTTTTTACAAATTTATTTTTAACAGTGTGAGGGTCACACAGTCCACAGTGAAAGATACGTAATTACACTTCGCAAGCTGAGGGAGGCCATCAGGAAGAAGAGACCACTTAAAGACATTAATTCCATGCAGCTCCATCACGATAATGCAAGGCCACACACGTGCACACGTCCGGGGCACACGTCACTTTTCACAACCCAGGCAATAGCCAAAATGGGGTGGTCTGTGATACCTCATCCACCATACAGTCCTGACTTGGCACCTTCAGACTTCTGTTTGGGCCAATGAAAGAAAGTCTCTGTGGTTACCCATTTGAAGACTTGGATGAAGTCAAATCATCTGTTAATTTGTGGGTCAGGAAGCAAGCTCCAGAGTATTTCCAAACCGGATTTGATGCTTGGGTTCAACGGTGGCGTAAATGCATCGAAAGAAATGGTGACTATGTTGAACAGTAGTTCCAGGTAGAAGAGTCCTCAGGCTATAATCTGTGTAAATTTGGTGTTCATCGGATCATTGATAAAGACTTGATGAGAACGAAAACGGTAATTCGGAGAATGTAAATGCATTTAAAAAAAAATGACATACAAGCACCAGAAAAGGACAGGGGAAAACGGCATACAAGCACAGAAAAAGACAGGAAATGACATTACAAGCATAAAAATGTACAGAAATGACATTAAAAAGCACAGAAAAGGACAGGAAAAATGATATACAAGACAGAAAAAAGGACAAAAAAGACATAGAAGCAACAGTAAAGACAGAAAATTACTTACAAGCACAAAAAGGTACAGAAAATGACATACAAGCACAGAAAAGGACAGAAAATGACATACAAGCACACATAAGGACAGAAAATGACATACAAGCACATGAAAGGACAGAAAATGACATACAAGCACAGAAAAGGACAAAAAATGACATAGGGGAGAGGGGTAAGTTGAGCCAACGGGTAAGATGAGCCACCCCCTCTAGAAAGAAGACAAAGAACTTATTTCACTTTACATTGCATAACACAGGTTTCTCAAGTGTAAGATGGAATCACTTACGTATTAGAAAGTTGCACTAAAAAGTTCATTTTGGCACTTTTTTTCCAACTTTTTGTAAAATTGATTTTTTTTTCAAATTCCCCCTACAAGGGTGAAAGCTATAATGGCACTCTTTTGTGCTTGAGGGTGTGATATGAACATAACTCTAGAAAACTGATTGTAACTGTAGCAAGTTTAAGTTTGAAGGAGTCTTGCTTTTTGACTAAAATAGTTCCTATGGGGTAAGTTGATCAAATGGGCATGGGGTAAGTTAAGCATAGGAAAATGTGCACCATTCCCCCCTAAAAAAAATCCAAGTAGACATCACTCAAAATATTAATTTCAACTTTTAGACTAAACTTTCACTATATCAAACATTTTTTTGGCAAAATACTTTGAAACAAAAAAATTAGAAAAAGGCAAAAACATATTGTGCATTTCTGTGGATGGCTCAACTTACCCCCATGACTGGCTCAACTTACCCCACCTCTGGGGTAAGTTGAGCCAGTTTACAAAATATTTGTTGTTATCTCATTGAAAGATAATTGCAAAATATTGGTTAAAAACTGTGATACCTTAATCAAGTAAACATACACATGTTTCATTTGTAACACTGCATTTGGCTGCTAATATATTTCTCTGAGCAGAATGAAACAAAATGTAAAAAGTGGCTCAACCCCCCCCCCCCCACAAGCACAGAAAAGGATAGAAAGTGACATACAAGCACAGAAAAGGACAGGAAACGACATATACAAGCACACAAAAGGGGGAAAAAGGCATACAAGCACATAAAAGGATAGGAAATGACATACAAGTACATAAAAGGACAAGAAATGACATACAAGTACATAAAAGGACAGAAAATGACATACAAGTACATAAAAGGACAGAAAATGACATACAACTTGCACACAAAAGGACAGGAAAAGACATACAGGTTAAGCACATAAAAGGACAGAAAATAACATACAAGCACATAAAAAGACAGAAAAAGACACAACTTTATAAGCACAGAAAGGGACAGATCTAGATAATGACATACAAGCACAGAAATGGAGAGGAAAGACATGCATAGAAGCACATAAAAGAACAGAAAATGACATACAAGCACATTTTATAAAAGGACAGGAAATGACATAGGCCTACAAGCACAGTACAAGGACAAAACATGACATACAGGTACAGAAAAAAAACCCAGAGAATGACAAGATATGACATGAAACGACACAATATATAAAAAAAATACTGGATACTGGTATGTAAAAAAATATGAATTATTATTCAATATATTAATAATTCATAACAAGACGAGTCCTTAAAAAGGACAATCTTCTGCATTTTAGTGCACAATTTGTGAAATGAGTGAGTGAGTGAGTGAGTATTAAAGTTTAACGACAACTCAACACAATTGTGTTATATCGTGTCATTACATTTGTCATTTAACATTAAATATAAAAAACAACGCAATATTAAAACTTCTTACATCTGGTATTATTTTGAAGTAGAAATCGCATTGCATGGAACACCAAGCTTCAAGTTACCATACTTCCCTTTTAAAGGGAACTTTATCCAGTGCAAAGGCCAAATCACTATTGTGTAGTAATATCTGTCATACATTGCTGTACAAAAGTTGGTAGATGTTTCATATAGAAGTCCCATTGATGCAAATGAGGTATAGCCATTCATTCCGTCAAGCACTACTGCACAACGTCATACAGCGCATGGCGGAATCAATTGTAATACCTCATTTGCATCAATGGGACTTCTATATGAAACGTCTACCCAAAAGTTGTGCCTGTTTACCACACATGAAATATTAGTCTGCTTAATGAAATAGTCCATGCTATCAGTGTTAAAATATACATACAAACAATGTAATTCTGCACCACAATTGTATATTCTTAAACACTTGAGATTGTTTACGCAATTTCATTGGTTCCTAGCCGTGTGATATTCGACGATATCACACGGTACAGCGAGTACGCGTCGGCCAGATAGGCATACGCACTGCTCGGGCCAATCGAATGCGCAGAGTAACAATGGACTGATCGATTTAAAATGCTCGGGTAGTTCGTTGGATAAAATCTACCATAATTTTAGAAATATGTTACTATAACAGCTTCTTATTTTGATGAAAGTGTTAAAGAATGAGAATAAAGGTATTGTTTTTAGCCTCTGCCGTGTGTCTATCGTGTCATATCACACGGGCGACAGCATTATTTTGAGTAGAACAACGAGGCGCAGCTAAAAACAATACCTTTATTCTCTAATTATAACATTGGAAGTATTATTTTGGATATAAATTGGCTATAGAAGTCATTCTACAGTTTAATTTGTCAAGCAAAATTTTGCAATCTGACCCAACCAATCAGAAAAACTGTTACATAGCTACCTTTAAGTTAGGACTAGTCTCATTTAGTGCAAGCAGGGAATGTCACTATCACTAGTGGTGCAAGTAGGGTATGTATATCACTGACCATGGCCATGCATGGAAATATGAGACTCTTGAACTCAACAGCCAGTTATCAGTAACAGCTGAAAATGTAAACATGGATGGGCTGTACACACAATAATACTGTTACGCACTGCCTTACGGGTTTTGGCAATATCATGATTTATCTTCTGCCTGTCAGAATAAAAAACAATAATTACCACATACTTGGGACTTCTAAATGAAACCAGTGCATTGTTCAGCTCAGATATTGATTGCTTTTTCAGGTCAGAGGTCGTTCGATGAACACTTATTCTGATTTGGCGGATTATCCGGATGGAAGTCGACAGCATCTAGAGTGTGTTTTAAAGCCATTTGGAAGAAACTGGAAAGGTAATCGGTATAGCTTTATTCCGAATTTACATGCTAAGTCCCAGAAACTTGACAAATGTTGAACCAACGCTAGCTTCACATACTGATGAGTCGCACTTAGTTCCCATGCAACCTAAATCTACGATCAAACCAACGCATTCTTTAATCGGAATGTTTTCGTTATGGACCGTCATTTTAGGTTGCAGAAGAGTGTAACTTAAAACACGTGTAGCAGCAAATTTTACTGAATCACAATACAATGCAGATAATTACTCATCACCCAAGTTGTTGCTAACCGTCCTTATAATACAAATCATCAACAGGGATTTGCAAAAAAGGCTTAGAATAAACAAAATATACATCTACCATTTGCTTTCACATGTTAGTATGGCGCTAGTATTGCCGCTGTCGTCACTGTGTTTGGAACTATACATCTATTGTTGGAAGGATTTCCCTGAATTTTGTAGCTCAGAATTAATCATTAAGGAATTTTCTGCCTCTATTATGATTAAAGCCCTTCTGAGGTAGTGTGTGCCTTGTTTTACGACGAGGATTATCTTAACAATTTTTATTAGCTCCGAAAACGGCGAATATTTGCGAAAAAAACCTTTTTGCTTCGGAGCTACATGCATTTACACACATTTGCACGCTACACGGGGTATTGTATACGGAAGTGGCTTCTACCGTGATGCGAGTAATCTCCCAATTAAAAACGTTCATCACGTAAGAAGTTCCTTTACAGATCCTCACCAGCCTCGCACTCGGTCGTTCATTATGGCCCTAGGGTTCATTCATAGTATTTTGGGTATGAACCTTGTTTATGCCGAGGGCTGCCCGAGGGCCATAAACAACGTTCATACCCAAAATACTATGAATGAACCCCCTTCATGTATACCGTACTTTTTTTTACTAACTATTACTTACAAAATTAAAATCGTACATATCAATTCAGTCGGAAATGCGCGATTTTTGACATGCTTTCGGCGTTCGTCACTGCAGCCATGTATAAACGTTCGTTTATACATGGGTCCCGTGACGCGTATTGACCAATCGCTGACGCCGATAGTATCGAGTATACATGACTCTGTTCATGACTATTCAGGGTTTGAAATACACTGATGATGCATGGTAATGCATGCAGCCTTGTCTACTCATCCGGGTCCCTCCTGTTTTATCTCGAAACGGCATCCTTTAATGTGGTGTCCACGATCATATCTAGACGGGAGCGGACTCCGTGAGTTTCCACAAATTGCTTGGCACGGCATGGCAATAAGTTGCGTAATTCGATGCGCGCTGCACCATATTGTCATACGATGTGCAGTGAACTTAAAGAATCATTTGCGCAGTTTTGTTTCAAACAACTCGCGATTCGGGGATTCCCTGGGCGTTTCCCTTTGTTTTCATTTCACCGCAATATGACGTCAGGCCCGCCTCCCGCTCTAGGAATAAAAAATTACATTCCCCTCAGGTCTAAGACTAAGCGAGCCGACAAGGTTAATACATGCTCCCGATCCCGTTAGGTCTTTGCAACAAGATTACACGTTGGAAGGGCTGGCAGGCCTTCTATTTATGAGGGAAATTACAGGATAAAATAAGGTGGAAACAATTTTTTGAAAGTGCTAAACAGTGATTGGTATGTCAACGGTTTTGGCCTCGAAAAAACACTAAAAGGGCGTCCGTTTTTATCGTACTAACCTGTTTCGACGTAGCTATAAATCCGTTACTAGAAAACAAGGTTAACTTGTTGGGTAAGGAGGGGCAGGCTTTGATTATGAAGGGCAATTTATTGGGTAAGAACAACAAGGTTTCTAGAGCAATCTGCCATTTTGTTATCGTCCGTGAAAACATTCGATCACATGGTACAAATGGGCTATTCTGATTGGTCAAAAGTCCGAAAATCTTTACGAGGGAGTTGGGGCAATTACGGAACTAAATTTGTTTTGTTTGAGCGTAAATGGAACCGCGTAATACAGCTGTCATTTGTAATGACCCACCTATCACCCCCAGGGATGGTGCATAGTCCTGATGATCATGACTAGATAGTCTTAACTTTTTATGGCTGCTGTTATCATAGACTATCTAGTCATGATGACAAGTTGTGTGTGCCATTTAAGCCAGATACACAGTCAGCTTCTGCTCTAACTTTACAGCTGCAAAGTGGCTTAAATATTCATTATTTGCAATAAATGTTATATTGTACTAGCATTCTTGAGAGTCTTCTGCATCATGTGATAACCATTTTTCCAGATCTAAAATTCACATTATGAAATTTTAAGGTGAAACTTATCCTTGTTGTGTCTACTTTGGGCTGCCAAATTTTGGCAGCCTGTGTTCATGTTGACATGAACTTTTTTGGGAACAAATTGTAGCATCGGTTACAAATTGGTAAGACAATTATTCTACAGACTCTAGAGATGCTATGTATGTCAAAAGAAAATTATTTTTTCTTTTTATATTTAGGAAATATACATCTCAAAACATCTAAAACCTTAAATGGCATTGGAACTCTAGTGGCCGAAAGTATGGTACTTACGAAAGCTATTCCAGCCTGCTGAAACAATGACATCAAATTTTGGGTTATGCAAAGTCCCATGTCGGCGGCACTTTCCGTTTCAATACTGCATCCACAGGGAGTAGTAGACTCTCAGCCATCCATATGTCCCACTACATTTATTTTAGAATCCATTGCATATCGAAAAATAGCGTAAAACTTCTGGAAAACGTGCGTACTTCAGTGTAGATTTGTCCGATGTTTGGGGATATGACGTCGAAGACCAGAAACGAGTCTCTCTTGCCGTACCGGCCCGCACGCTTATTGTGTTACACACACGCACATACACTGTATTGCGTGTTGGGAAGAGATTACAATCATGTGACTGAATATCCGGGACATTTCAGAAGCACGTGATATCGCCACCATTTTTGGTAACAATACATTTGAACCGATGTGAAGCTGACACCGGGATTTAAAATTTCGCCGATTTTTTCTTTGCCAGTAAGGGATCGTTCATTAACGAGTAGAAACTTTGGTACAAGCCGTTATTATCCCTGTGATACGGTGAATTGAGCTATTTGTTGTAGAAATTTGCCTAATTTTTTTGTTGTCTCCTGTCACCCATTGTCACACGTTAGTTTTGTGGGTTCTGACGATACTACTGCCCCCATCTCAAAGTTGTTGAGCCGAGGGTCTACAACCAGAGAAGTGTGGACCATCTCTATTGGAACTCCACAGAACAGTTGTAACTATGGCACCAAAGATTATGTCCAAATTTTAAAGATGATGCATAAGTTAACAATTATTGGAACGAAGATGGTGCGTCACTTGCCTAAAAACATACGTGCGTCGGATTTCACTGTACCATGACACACGTGCGTCCGTACAATGATTGACATCTGCCGACAATGACGGACCCTTGTGGCAAAATTGTGACCACCATTAATGGTTCTGGACTGTCCTTTTGATGCCCTTTTATGGATTTTTACTTGCCCTGTGTAATTCTGACACACATCCAGCTTGGTAAAAAATTGACATGTGCGCCACGGTCGTGGAAGTCGTCTCATTGAATCTCAAACAACGTCAGAAACTTGAAAGTAGTCCTTATACCGCATTGCCTCTGTTGAAATATCGTGGTCGTTTTAATTAATATTTTAACCCGGTATCCATCCTGCCGGGCTAGCTAACTTACCGAACTATTTGCCACCATTCATCTTCAACAAGTTATACCATCTGTCAAAGTGCTTTGACATCTAGTTGCCCAGGATGTCAATGGTTCGTCCACTTATTTTATCTTTAATATTCGCCATCAATCCTAACACTAGGTACACAAAATGGATTTAACTAATAGACTCTAAGGATTTTAAAAGATTTTGTGATGAAATTTGTTCGAAAAAATTAATGCATTTGATAGTACCACCAACCCACCACCCCGCACCTGCCAGCCCAGCAGCCGAACATGCATGTGCATCGTGACCCGGCATAGCTTGACAGCAGAGGGTGGAAACTCCCAACTTGTTACTATGGATGTCATGTCCTTATTAACCAATCAGAATACAACCTGACGGGGGCGTGTGCCGATGAGTATTCACGGTAGGGGTGTTAATAAATACTATGGGGGGGGGATATATATAGAGAAAAAAAAATATATGGGGATCAAAAAAAATATGGGGATAAAAGATATATGGGGAGAAAAAAATGTGATAAAAATTCCAGTTGTTATGGTGGGCATAAAAAAAGGGGACATTTTTGCTCATTCAAAACATACTTTACCAAAATGTCATTTTTTATTCGAAATACGTGTCGTAATAAAATGAGATAGAACCGCTGCGCATTGCGCAGGTCAGTGAACGACTGAATATTTGCAGGTCAGGCAGAAAAAAATTTGGTCTCGCGAATCGTATTGTTTCGCGGCAAAATCAAGACTATATTACCACGGGCAATGTCGAGCAAAAGCAGCCGACTTCGACAGACAAAAGGTCCGATACGGTGGGAGGATACCCCCGTCAGGATAAGGTAGCGACGAAGTCGTTGACCGAGGCCGGCAAAGAGGCCAATAAAACAACTTAAGCGGGGTCGAAGACCACGCAGAATATTCGAGAGCACCTAAAACGCGCAAGAATAGGCCCAAAAAAGAAAATCCTCCGACGAAGTCGGGTGGGAATGTCAAAATCGGTCATGGGGATGGACTCCGCGGTTATGACAAGCAAGCTAATATCAATGGACGGCTTGAAAGCTTAATACTGAACGTGAGCAAGGAATCCAGCGTATTTAGGGCGGCGATAACGGGCCCGGAAGATAATTTAGAGGCGGCTAGCAGGGCTCCTGCAGTGCAAATACCACCTCAAAAATGTTGGTCATGGGATGGATCTGATGTCCATATGGTTTCATGGGCTATGGTGATAGTGATGATGATAACCTGATGGATGTTGATAACATGGAACAACAAGGCCTTGTACGGATTCAATACAGCCCAATGGCCAAATCCTAGTCAGCTTGATAGTGGAAATATTACTGCTAATGCAGAAGGATACTTCAGTGAAGGATGATAATCCAGTTGAATGAGGCAACACATAGCCCCCGGCCGTACAGTAGAGGCTAATTATAGAGACTACTACTACTGGCCAATTAAAGAAAAAATTCTGAACCAAAAGGTTTTGCAGAACGTTTTGCCAAGCTGGAGAATCGGGGAGGCAAGTTCCTGAAGCACTCGCTGAGAGCGTGACAGAAATGTTGGCTGAAAAATGGACGAGTCCAAAGATAACGGATACTACTAACGGATTTCCACGGTTGAAATCGCCTAAGGTCCAACACTTACTATATGACTCAACTTTCCAAGAAGGCTAGAAACCGTTGATCAGCGTTTGCAGCGAATTCAGGACTTTATTGGCAAGGGGTAACAGGCGCCCTCATTAATCGTATCACTGATGCAACCCCAGAGCAAGAGGATGCTATGATGTTGTTAATCCATCAATTCATTGAATGATGGATTATTGTCATCGGAGGAGCGGCGTGTTTAATAGTTCGGCTCTATTTTGCGAAACTTTTTAGTTGGCCGTTTAGTCGTTTTCCCCCCCAAAATTCGGCAAATTGTTCTGGAGGGTCGTGGGCGTTTCGGCCGTAGGGTGATTTTTGGAAGTTAGTGAAGGGAGGAAGTTGGGTGACTTTTTTTTCTTTTGTCAAGTTTGGACATCATCTGATTGCATGATGTCGTCTGTCTTTACTTGAATGCTATTGGTTTAGTGTTGCACCTATCAACCGGTTCTAGTGGGGTTCTTCGGGCGAAAATGAAATAGTGATCGTGTTACAACTTACCATATCTACAAGGGCTTACCAGGGACCGAGATCAAACACAAGTGCGAGTTCATCTGACTTGAGTAGATTTAGCGTAAACAAATTTCCATGGATGAAGGTCGCCCGACTTTATTATAGAGATGACAAAAAAGAAAGTTGGTTTTACTTGAGATCAGAATTCAGTTATGTTAATAACTCGGGGTATTTTTGCAACCAAGTCTCAAAGAATTTCAGCAAAAGTATAATTTGCCACTTTAGTAAAGCAAAATCAAAAATAGTAAGTCGTTACCTTAGCAAATTTGGTATAGGGGTATCGTCTTTGGCAGAAGGCAAGCCTTGTTTCCATTATGGATTTTTTATCTGACTATGAATAGTGTTTAGTGGGATAGGATGGGTGAAAAGTTGGGGTTGTTGGTTGTTGGTTTCGACGGCAACGTTTAGAATTTTTAGTTTAGTATAGTGCTATATTTTGGAGGTCTTTGAGGAACACAATTTTGGTGTACGATGAGAAACCTTATTCTGGTTTATTAAGTTCTTGTTGGCCGTTTTCGATACAATGGACATTTTGGCTGCGACAATGTATACCATTGCCCCTCGTGGCTGTTCCTCGAAACGAGTAACACTACGTTGCACCGTTTGTAAGGCACCTGAAACGGTTGAAAACCAGTTCTGGAATTATAAGGGTCTGAAAGTTGAAGGCACTTTAATATATTAGGTTTTTCTAGATATAAAATATTCGATCCTATAAATAAACAAAAGTGAAACTGTTGAAAACCAGTTCTGGAATTTATAAGTCGTCCTTGAAGTTGAAGCACTGTAATATATTAGGTTTTTCTCGATATAAATATTCCATCCTATAAATATGATAAATCAAAAGAGGGTATTCACTTGCGATCATCGTTGTATATCTTCGAATAATTTTTAATACACCTTACACTGGTATACTATATGCTATTGCGAGTTTGGGACAGAATCAAAAAAAAAAAAAAAAAAAAAACAAACACGCTTTCCTTACTTTTAACGGGTTTAGATATTTTGTGTCAGACGGTCTCACTACCTGATTGCCTTACTCGACTTTTACCCCTTTTAATATCCGCTTCAACAAGCGAAAAGTTGAAATAAGTGGCGGTTAACATATCAATACTAAGTGGAAATCTTGAACACTCTGCCAGAAATTACATTACATTTTGACTAGGAATATCCTAAAAGTTGTTCACCCCATTCAGCGAAAATTGTCAATAATAATCCTCCATTTTTGATAGATGAATATTCCATCAAAGTGGCCGGAAATACGAATTACTAGAGAATTTAAAAAACACTGTAAAACCCTACATTTTGCTCTGCTACCAGTTGTCTGACCCCCTCATGATATCCTTATTACGTGTGCAACCAAGCGTCCATGTATTGCTGTAAAAGAGATGAATATACATTGTTATCTAGCTTGCTGCATTAACATATCATTGTAAGGCATCCGTGGTAACCTGGAGTGTTAATGTAAACTGTATTAGTGTAACATTGCCGATTTACCTTCACACGTAGTCAAAAGAACCACTCACCCAAGTCTCATATATAATTGAGTATATATAGATTGGCCTCTACTGACCCTAGGGCCTTTTGCCCCTTTTGTCACTACATAATAAAACACTTCTAAAACTAAAATGCTATGACCAACTAACGGAACCACTGGTCCAGGACTTACTGGTATGCGCAGAAGTGACCTTTGTGAACCCATGTGCCCTTTGACCTTTAATGGGCTCCTATGTGACCTTTGACCCCATTTGGTCAAAATCTATATTACTAAAAGAAATCAACTTTGTGGGCTTGTGGTTTGTCCGCTATGTTTTTCACCGTCCTTTTACATATGGATATGAATCTTGGTGTGGTGTTAGAGCTCTGACTACGAGGTTTGTGGTCACGATTTGGAGGGGCATTTTGTGGGGTCAAAGTTCATCCAGGGTCATTGTCGGGTAACTTGGCCGTGCTTTGACGTATGGATTGAGTTTTTTGGTATGGTGGTATAGTTTCGCCGTACGGTTTTATGGTCACATTTTTCGAGGGGTCAGTTTGGGGTCAAGGTCATGTCATTGGTCATTGAAAAATGATGGTGGGGTTGAGATAAAATAAACGTATAACAAGTAAGAAAATTAGTAACACATCCCCCCCTCTTAGGCAAAAAGATAATATAGTCTTTGGTTTCTGACATAGTTTTTCTCCCTACTTTCGGATGGACAGCACAGCAATATTTTTATATTGACCCTTTAACGATAGTAGGCTATGCGGGTTCTAAAGTGTTAACCAAATTAAACTCAGTGGGCAAAGGGATAGGCCTACAAGATAATGAACCTGTTGTGATTTGGAATTGCTGTTGCCTTTTTGAAGATTGCTCCATCATGCTATTTGTGCAAAAGTGTGAGGTTATAATGTTTTAGTGCCTGGTTGGGGACTTTGTGCCCACTGACGTCCACTAAACGGGGTCTGTCAGACGGGCGGAGCCCTTCATTTTTTTCGGGAAACTTTTTTAAGAGCTCTATCGACGGGGCAGTTAATATGTGTTTTTTTTTTTTTTTGGGGGTTTTTTGTGAGTGGCTCCGTTTTCCAGTTAGGAGCCTTTAAAGTTGGCTTTTACTTCAACTATTGCATGTCATTCTTTTAAAAAAAATCCAAACTGGACTAAGTTCCTTTGACAGTTCCTTAAATGTGGAAAGCTTTCCATTTGATCTTTAGACAATATCCATGGGCTGTATCCCTCTTGAGGAGGTAGTACAATGAAATTGCTCGCTATTTTTTTAAATCTCCCTGATTCTAATCAAATCTACCTGATCCAAGATCAAAGCTCCCTGATTCCAAAAATCTCAATGTGCAGCTCTGCAAAGGTCATCCAGGGGTCGTTTTGGGTAACTTAGCTGTGCATTGACCTATGGAATTTTTGGGGAAGGGGGGGTTTTGTTTTTGTTTTTTTTTGGGTATGGTGGTAGAGTTTACGCCGTACAGTTTTGTGGCCTGTTTTCGAGGGGTCATTTGGTCGAAGGTCATCCAGGGGTCGTTAGTCGGGTAACGTGGCTGGGCCTTGACGTATGGATATGAGTTTTGGTATGGTGGTAGAGTTTCGCCATACGAGTTTTGTGGTCATGTTTTCGAGGGGTCATTTTGGGGGCAAAGGTTCATCCAGGGGTCGTATCGGGTAACTTGGCGTGTGGATTAGGAGTTTTGATATGGTGGTAGGAGTTTTGCCGTACCACTTTTGTGTACATTTTTCGAGGGGTCATTTTGGGGTCAGAAGTCATGCAGGGGGAAGTATTGGGTAACTGGCTGTGTTTTCATACCCCTGCTTTGACGTATGGATATGAAGCACCCAGGGTGCTCATTAGGTCGAATACAGTACCTGGATTATGTTCTGAAAAATTCCGGTATTACTCATCTTACGGGTATACCAGCTAGCGAAGACCCACGCGGAGCGCGGCTCCACAACTAGTAATTAACAATCTGCAAAATAAATACAGTGACACCATAAATGTCAAAAGAACTTGTAGGACTCATTTACGAGTTAGTACAGTTTGCATCTACGACCTAAATGACCTTTGCCCCACAGTTCAAACCTTGTGCACATCCATATTATTTATACCGGTGGTCGTCTGTCAGTGTCTGTCTGACTGCATATGTTTTGAGAACGAGGATTGCACCTTCCGCAATGTGGGGGTGCCCCTTGACCTTGAGTCTGTATTGGTTAGTGGATAAAAGGTCATCAGGGGCATCAAAGTCAAAGGCGCTCCAATGGGGTAAACTTGGTATATTCATGAGAGAATGGTGGGCGGTCGCGATTGTTGATGATGAAAATTTTTAAAGGTCATGCAAGGTCATCAGGGGTCATTCAAGGTCAAAGGGAACGGCAAAACCGAGGGTCATTCCAGCCAGGTGATCGCAAAACAAAGGTGATTAAGCCAATCGAGGATCGCTAGTAAAACTACTATTAAAAAACCACCGGTCCCGAACTCTTATGGTATGTACCAGAATGACCTATGGCCCATATGCCCCTTTGACCGCCAATGACCCTACTTGACCTTTGACCCCCAAAATATCTAAACATTCTCCAAGTTAAGTTGTATAGCCACAAAACTTGACCTCAGATAACAACTGGCCAAGACCCGTGGGCTATTTGTCAATTGACCTGTAATGACCCTACATGACTTGACACAAACTACCACATTCCCTAACCATCCCAATTGGATTACTGCATCATTGATGCACTCGTTATCTGTGCTAGTTATGAGATGAGCATTGCAAGAAAACTCTTGATCAAACAGAAATGAAATCCAGCCTATTGGCATTTGTGCAAGAAACCAGCTGGTGTGGATTTTTTGTTGTGATGATTGGCAGAGGAAGTAAGGAACCTCCATATTGAAGAACGCAAAACTGAAGCAGTTTGCTACAAACCAAACAAACAAAAATCAAAGTGGACAAAACCAAGGAAAAATTTAAAAGCCTAGTGTCAGCTCATATGTCAGCGAAAATGGGGTGGTCAACAACCAGGGTATGGCAATCGCAAGTACATGCAGTTACAGCCAACACAGGGTCACTATTTTTGGGACCAAAGAAAAACTCCTCCTGCGAGGAGGGGGCCAACACAGAAATACCAGGGGCCACCAGCTATGAAGAGACCGCCCCCAGCGACAGCCACAAACCCACCAATCCAATTCTAAGATATGCTCGGCCTACGGAGGTAGGTAAGCAGGAACATTGTCATATCAGGGGTCAATTGAGGTCATGTGTCAGGCAATGGAGGGAGCTTACCTCTGATTGTACCATAATTAAAGCCATTTCAGGTTATGAGTTAGAGTTTGAAATAAATCACCCTCATCAGCTGATAAAGCCACATCATATAACTTATCAGAATTAGAAGGCTTCGGCTCGGCCATTGGATGCCCGAAATAACAATACTGTTAAGAAAAACAATATTGAGACCACATTAACCTAGGATGGTGATTTTGGTCAAATATATTCCAGACCAAAGAAATCTGGTAAATTGCGAATGATTTTTAGATTTATCTAAACTCAATCAATATTTAGTTCATCCATTTAAAATGGATTCGCTTAATACAAGCTAGTTAATCCTCATAACTAGAGACTGTTATAATGACCTCAATTGACCTCCAGGATGCATACTATTCAGTGCACCCATTGCCCCTGCACAGAAATATTTGAATTCATGTGGAAGGGGAACTGTATCAATACAGAGTGTTGCCTATAAAGGATGGTCATCGGCACCTAGATTGTTTACAAAAATACTAAACCCATTTTGGCCACCTCCGGAGTTTAGGCTAGTGCATGCAAATTGTGGGATACATTGATGACTCCTCTGTTTTCTCTGTCTGTGCAAGATGCAATACGTGCTGTAAAGTATACAGCAAATTATGTCGACTAGGTTTTTGTTATACATCCAGAGAAATCTATAATTTAACCCCTCAGAAATTAAATAATCTATTGTTTGTGATCAACTCCCCATATAATGAACCCATGCTCTTAACTCAAGAAAAACGAATGGACATTCAGCAAAAGTGTATAGACTCTGAGAAAACAGCCCACAATAAGACATTAGCTGTAGTTATTGGAAAATTAGTGCAGCATTTCCAGCTATTAGGTACGGGCCACTGTACTACAAGGCCTGTCTCAAAAAAAATGGTACAAATCAAAACCGATTTTTTTGCAATATTATAAATCTCAACATAAAGTCATCCGTTTGGTAGCATCACATTAAAGAGAACAGACCAGGCCTTAACGGGATTTTTTTTGTTTTCAATCTGATTTGCTTGTTTCAATCGAGAGATAACTCCAGTTTACTGCGGAACAAAAAATCGCGAGTTTGTGCCCTTTCGGGTTGGTGGAAAATGGGACAATTTGTTACCCATAAGTTAATCACACTCGAAAAATATGACCATCTTTAAAGGGATTAACTTCATAAAAACTCCAAAAGATACGAAAACAGCTACTTAAATGGTGGAAGTTATGACCAAGTTTCTGGCTTTAAGATAAAGTGAATAACTTTAACATTCGACATACGTTGTTTGTTCGAAGAGAACCATACGAGTGTAGCGTACGCTGGGCGTACGCAACCTGAGGAGAGAGTTTTTATGTCTGAAGTGTCATGAAACGCAAATCCTACCAACACTTTGATACTTTTGCTCCCAAGCAAATTTTTGTTGACTTCAACAATTAGTAAATGCACAAAGATAGTGCAATATTGTTAACACCTTTTCTTTGGATTTGGAGTGTTTATTCTGGTTGCAATTACATTTCTTCTGGCATGATTTAACAGCTTACCAATTTTGTAATATTCAACGTTCCATTTCATTGATGTGCAATAAATAATTTGTATTGTTTATTATTTATGAAAGAAGCTATTTACATTGAACTGAATTATGTTGGACTATTAAACTTGTGTCAGAAACTAGACTCTTTTGTTACTTTAATCTGTGGTTTTGTTTGTCGCTTTGTCATTTGAATCTTTTTTTTTTTTGTGAGCGTTCAATCCCGCAGTCATAACTGGGCGAAGCACCTCTGCCCATGAATACAAGTGGCACAAAATCGATGTTTTGGTATATACGTTCACTAATGATTATATCTCTGATTGACAAAAGCAAGTAGATGAAACAAACCCATTTGAAAGCCTGGTCGTTGTTCTTTAATATTATACCAAGTAAGAGTGACTTATTTTGAAATTTCATATTTAACCAATTTTTTTTTCTGATTGTACCATTTTTTTGAGACAGGCTGTATAGGGGTCTTGAATGGCAAAAATTGAAGGCACTTGCACTAACCATGGGAATTTTGAGGCAATAACTTGGTTAGGGAAAGAGCCAGAAATGATCTAAATTGGTGGATTTCTAACATTGTGTTAAATACTACCAAGTGCACCAATACACAGCCCCTAAACCCAATGTTCACTAGAAAGGTGATGCATGGACAAGGCTTGGGTGTACAAATGGTCCATATAGAAATAGGTGGTAGGTGGAATGCACAAAAACTGGTTATGGCTTGTAAAAATAAATAAACATCTTGAATTACTGGCATTTCTGTACAACTTCATGTCCTTTTGCAAAGATCTCAGAGGTGTCATGTGCATGTAAGAGTTACATAACACAGCAATGAATTTACATAAATAATATGGGTGGGCACCAAAGCCCCAAATGCATACTCTGCCAAGAGGTTTGAAATGGGTGGTTTTCATAGGAAAATATGGTTGTCAGCATCATACTTACCGGGGGGTTGAGAATCAAAACATCAGATAGAAAATCTAGGAAGTTTGACGACAACACTGAATGGATGCTGGATACCTAGCATATTTCACAAAATTTTTATTAGGTCATACTGAATTGACTTATTTTGCATCTAGTGCTTAACAACAATTACCCAATAGATAATCATGGAACCAGACCCCGAGGCTGAGAATATTGACTGCATTTTCACTTGGATTGGGGAAAATTGATTTTTATGCCTTTCCGCCATTTGCATGATTCCACGTGTCTTTCCAAAAATTGATGTTGACCAGGCGGAGGGTATAAATCATGACCTAGATGCCCCTCAGCCTGGTTTGCAAATTACTGCACATGTTGACAAAATGACCCAATTCTATTGCCTCAGGGTGTGGCTTCCCAGCCGATTCAGGGGTTAGACATCCGCTTCACGAGCATTACGTCTTTTGTTGTTGCGAATTGTCAGGGAATCCTTCAAAGAGCAATTTATTACCGTACAAAGCAATGGAGATCATCCTTCGTTCCTGAGAATGTCACTATGCTGGACGTTTACACGTTTACACGTTTACACGAACGGACGGTCACTAAACGTTTAGAAAATTCACTACACGTTTACACGTCGCAAACCCGACTAAATTTTTTTCAGTTTATTTAATTTGCTGCAGTCAAATTTTCACCAAAATTAAACCCCGCCCGTCAGTGAAAAGTACCCGTTAACAGTTCCAATGCTTCTTCTATAAATGGTTTCCGACTTTTATTAGTAAAAAAAAAAAAAATCCCCCTTTCCAATTTCTTTGCGTGAGTGGTTGACTTCGGCATATACACCGCTTAACACAGCCCCAATTATGCGGTGCTTCAATTAAAGAGGGATCTACAAAAAGGTAATGGCATCGGTAAATGAGCTTCCAGTGATTGGTCTTTTGGGATCTTTGGGATATTACTGTTATTTTGATTAAAACATAACATATGTAGTCCAAACAACATTTTATGGTCACGATGATACTTAAGATTGATCCAAGCCGGGTAAACCCGATTACAACGATTTATTGCGCAAGAATTGCATTTGCGTGGAAGCGCCAATTCCGGCAGTCGTTAACTTGTGATGATCTTTTAAACGTTAAACGAACGGAAGTACAGACCTTGTAAACGGAGGGAAATTAAACGGTAATCTCCCCAGCTCTACTGTCCAAACTCAAACAGTACCAGGTCTACATTCCAAGATGGGTCCAACTTTTTTCACAAAGCGTGCAAATCCCTTCAGACCAATGTCGGACTGGTTCTGAAATTTCTAACTGAAACAATTTTTGAGTTTAAATTAGGTTATAGCGCCCTAAACACGGCACGAAGTGCTTTGGTCAACATTTTTTAATTATTGAAGGGGTACAGACGGTGGGAACGCACCCCTTGATTAGTAGATTCCCATAAGGCGTGTTCCAAATTCGTCCGACAATGCCAGACTACACGCGCTATTTGGATTTGAACATTGTGTTAAATTTTTTTAAGGACACTTACTCCACTTGAGCCGCTGGCCTTAAATGTTCCATTTAAATTGGTATTTTATGGCACGACCACTGACGAAAATTCAAACGTATACAAGCTACGGCTTTAACAATTGGTGTTTTAAAGATGGGTTGCCAATATTTTGTGTTACTGATTTATTGAAACACTCTAGGCCAGGCACAGTTGGCCATGGTTGAGTTCAATCTATGACCGACAAGCTTTTGTGTTGTACAAGGTATTAAAGCATTATTTTAAATTTTACAGCTTCGCTCAGAGGTATGAGCAACAGTTATTTATCAGCTACAGAAAACCTCATGAAAAAGTTAGTAAAGATCCTCTTGCACGCTGGATAGAAACAGTCATGGCAAGCAGCAGGAGTGGATGTAAATATTTTTAAGCCCCCACTCAACCGATCAGCTATACACTCAAAGGCAGCAGCAGAAGTTCCAATTGCCAAAACTTATTTTGGATGCAGCCGGATGGTCATCACGAAAGAAACCTTTCAATCATTCTACAATAAGCCTGTGGAAAAGAACCCACATGTATTTGCTGAACTGTGAATTACAGCTATGAACAGTTAACAATGGTTAAGTTGTTTAGCATACACTGTTTGTTTTTTCAAGTCACTTCAGCATTGCCAGAATACACGCCAACAAGTAATGATTAGTATGAAAAGAGGTTTTAATGGTAATAAGAACTGACACAGAGGCGAGCGTGGCTTTGAAGTCTCATTTTATTACGACACGTATTTCGAAATAAAATAGAAGATAAACAAGAACTTACCGTCTTTGAAGTGTGAATCCTTATTTTATTAAGAAATGGTTAGTGGAGGAATAAAATGCCCACCCTCCCAGACTAACCCTCTTCATTGTGTTATAGCATCATCTAATATGCTTAAATTCTAATAGCTTATTAATAAGTTTATGATTTTGCTGGCTAGGGGATTGCACTCTAGCCTCCGTGCTTTTAAGATTGACCTGCGCATGCGCCAGCGTTTCTATCTCATTTTATTCCTCCCTGAACCATTTCTTCATAAAATAAGGATCAAACTTCAAACTAGGTAAGTTCTTGGTTTAATCCTTCTATTTTTTGTTATTATCCAAATTGTGCACATGTCAATTGGGCATATATCTTTAATTAGGAAATGTGTCTTGAAAATGAATATTGGGCAAGGGATCCGCACTTCACGCGGAGGAGTTCCCTTCCTTTTACACAATCTTTAAATATTTTCCATCCAACAATTTGTTTTTTAAAAACTGCAAGAGTTTTCCTGAACTTGAGATATGAAATAGCCACCTACATGTGATTGCTATAGGTCTAATTCATTAATTCTTACACATCAAGTAGCCCATGTTTTAATTTCTATGATCGTTGCCCATGCTTCGACTTTTGCTGTAACCACTTACAAAATTAATAAATGGTTCTATTAATCCAATTTTGCATGAGAAAATGCATTATAACAAAGCAAATATTGCCAAGGCTCCCCGCTCTTTGCGCAAGAGAGGACCCAATTCATCCCTGCACCGCTTGAATTTCGCCATTACCTTTAAGCCTTAGCCTACTGGTCAGGGCCCCATCGCGAATAGGACTAGATCCGCCCCTAGTCAGAACTGTTTTTTTGTTTGAAGACGCGAGGGGGATAAAAAAATAAAAATTTAGGATTAAATAAAATCGAACCTAGGGATTTTTTTTGCCTGTCCGAAGCTTCAACTTGTTCCAACCGCTCCCACCAAAGTATTTTCTGAATAATAATAATTAATAATAGGCAACAGCATTTGATGTACGCTTTTCCCAGGGTTACAAAGCGCGTTACAATACAAAGACGAACAAAGAACAATCCCTTAACAACTAAAAAGATACCGATAAAGAACACTCCCTTAACCCTAACCAGGCTTCTAGACCACAAATACCACACATGGTAAAAATAGTGTGGTATATTGTGGTATGATAGTTACAGAACCTACAATTTTTTGGTGGTAGTTTTGTGGTATGTGGATCTTATCATTGACATATAAGTGTGGTAAACATTCATGTACAATCCCGCACCCGACCCGCGCCATGTAAGGCCTACAACACCAAGGTCCCCTGGGCCCCTCAATTTTCTCTGCAGCCTGTACATTGTGGCCTATGCATGGTGCAGCTTGTTGTTTGTTTATTACTGTGGTATATTGTTGGTATATGATGATTTTGCTCCAATTTTGGTAATCGTTATGATTTAAGTAACTACTAAGCAATATACCACAATATACCCACAATATACCACAATCAAATTTTTGTGTAGTTTTGTGGCCTATGGAAGGTGCAATGTATGATGAAAGTTTTGTGTATATTGTGATCTGGGGTAAGTCCTCACATTATACAGCCTGCAGTGTTAGGGATAACAAACGAAAAAATAGACCGCTATCCATACAGAGACACGAGACATTTTTCCAGAAAAAGGCGCCCCAATTTTTTGTTGAACCCATGTATTGTGCATATTTGGATGTTTACTCGCATTGAATAATTAGTCACAACATCTACGTTTATGTGTGTTTGGCACAAATTATTAACATACAGACAATTCTTAGCCCAATGTGCTAAGATTATTTAAGCCCTATCCGCGATTTTTCAAATGTAAACAAACAGCGCCCCCTATTTTTCATCAAAGTCATTTTTTTGAACGGTTTGTGTTGGAAATTGTGTAGTTAAAGACCCCTGAAGTGGCTAAGCGTAACGGGCTGTATTGTCAAGAATTGATTTTTATGCTTTGTTTTAACTAATAACAGTCGGGATCCTGGAGCCTTTATTAGGTTCAGAAACAGTCGTAAATGGCACGTTCTTCACGTACCACTTTAAATTGTTTAGTATAACTTAAATATTTAGTCCTATTTTTGACATTACAAGTCTGCAATAGTTCTTTATAATGTAATAAAATCAAGCTGAAGGGGTCTGTTTTCTGGAATTGTATTAATCTTTCATTATTGTTGGACGACAACACTAAACCAAATGCCGTCCTCGACTATATCCAACTCATAAGCATTGCGTTTGGAAAAGAATTTCACTGTAAATTGACTTCAGCGATTTCATTTCCCAGTATGCCCACCTGTTCAAGTAAAGTAATTGGCCAATCGCAACAGCTGTTTACAAAGAAAAAAAAAAGCCAATTCACATTCATTATGACGAGTCCTATTGTGAATACCTGGATGAACATGGTCCGGTCTTGATGGTGCATCGCGGTGAAACATTTTCTAAGGCTAAAACTGTATTTGCAGATTACTCTTTTGCTTATATCCTGCATCAAATTCGCTAAAATATATTCCAACGATATCCATTGTTTGAACTTCTTGGGATTTCCGAATAGAATTTTGGCATATCCATTTCGGCCTATGAATTTCGGGCCGTACCGTCATCCTCAACCCCGTTACTCGTCAACGCTTCTCTTTTTTATCCCGCCCTAAATTTATTCACAGACTTTATCATGCCAGGACGTGAAATGTTACATGCCTGCTTGGCTTCTCTGCATATATTTGACTTTACTGGGGCGGGGAACAATTCCTTTTTGCATCATAACAACTCCATGAATGGTTTTAACTTGTCAATAATTAGGCAAGCATCATCGCCCTGTGACGCATACTATTCGAATTTAACACAAAACGAAAATCGGAGTCCCTTTTAAAAAGTGGTAAAACATAGCTATAGCAGTGTTTTTCAGAATTGAGGGATTCCCCTAATGCATAATTAATTACCGTTCCATTTTAAAAGGGGAATCTTTCTTACTATATCAGTTCCCGTTTGTGTTTTTGTGTTTGAATGTTAAATACCTGTTTTTTAATGTTAAATTCGCCTGTTTTTTTATTTGTTTTAAATCGCCAACAATTACAACTCGTACATCATTTTTTGTTTGGCTTAACATTTTAAAAATATTTTCAAAACAAATTATGTACTTGAAACGTATTACTTGAACCGCGTCCTCCCCTCTCCGAGTAAAAACCGTGTAGGCCTCTAGTCCCTTGATGTTAAAGCCTGATTGGGCGGAGACTTGGGATAGGAGCTACCATGGAGCTATATAGCTTTCCCAACGCGAATCGGGGGACGGCAATTTTGTAAAGTAAGCTGAGCTCTGACTTGGTAAGGAAAAAATTTACAAGTGTGTCAACACTTTCAAGGCGGTTCCAGGCCTTTGTTCGTCATCGGTTTGTACTATTTTACGATTGTTGGGATGAAAAGGAATAGGAGCCTACGTAGAAGTACTGTATAGGGCGCTTGCACGGCAGGTGTTCAATAGTTCTCTTGGCCCAACCTGCCTCCCAGACAACCCAATCATGCAGAGATACAAAGGAATCACGCTGTAGATAATAGCCGAAATGTTCAGGTGAACCAGGTGCCATGTATTGTATTCCTCGGATACTTGGATGATCTGGGAGGGCAAACAAAAGTCCTTCCAATATAATTTACCTTCCGTGCAAGGTCCCTATTATTGGACTGCGATCTCCCCTATTCCTTATAACTTATGCTAACGACGGGATTCCTTGCAGGCTGCATGACGTAATTAAATCCGGACGTAATTAATCTGTATTAGAAGTACGAAACCCGTTACCCGACTCATTGTAAACATCCACTGTCGATTAGAAAAATTAAATTACCTTTTGATTTGTTTCGGAAAATATACTGCATGCGATTATTATACACCCAACGGTAGCTCGTTCCGTAGCGTTGCCCGTCGTCCGTACCTACCTCCTACAAGGAGGAGGTAGGTACTTTAATAGTGGAGAGGAGATAGTAGGGGCTATCGTAGCGGAATAAGCCAGATCAACCTCGGGCTAACCCAACGGCACAGGAATAAGAAATTAAAACAAAAATGATTTCTAGTACGAAAGACGCCTTCATTTTTAAATGGTATTGGTAGAACCAAATTAACTTAATTCATGCCACACAGAGAAACTCTCGATTCTGAAAAACATGTGTTCTATGCTGCAGAGGGCCTCACAATTTTGTGTGGTATCAACATGATCAAATACAGAAAACTTAATCAACACAGGGTCGAAGTTTTAGTTTAAAAATGGGCTTACAAATATTAGAAAATCAAATCAAAATTGATCATAGTGCGACTTCGTTCGTCTGACGATAACGATATCGTTTTATGCGGTGTTGCCCATATCTACTTGGCCTGGCCAATGACACCCAAATCTTAACTGCATGGAAAGCCGGGCATGGAAATACCTGACGGCAAATTGACCTGGGGAAAATGGTATGATGTTACTGAAAATGAAATCCAACACAAAAAGGAGTCAGTGCAACCACGATAGTTGTCAAATTCCGATGCAAAATCGCAATTGGGATGTATATAGAAGACCTGTTACAGAGATTGACGCACCAAGGTAAAGTGACTGACAATGACGGACCCCACGGGGTATGGCGTGACGAACATCATGAGTAAATGACTGTACCCAGTGTCAATATTTTGATGGAAAGTGACACACATTTACCCAACAATGACGCATTTTCCCCGTGGGTGATAGGTGGGTCATTACAAATGACAGCTGTATAAAGTCGGCGTGAACTAGCGAATCAATGATGGCAGTACAATAAACGGGATACGCGTTGCATTTGCGCTGCATGACGCATTTGATTTTAGCCTCAGATTTGTTCATCCGTTCCCCAGAATGCATCAAAGGGAGGGAGTGTCGAGGCTCGGTAAGACTGAAGAGAGCCACTCCCGACAGTGGCTGCTAGCTTCAATGCCAATTTTCGTTGAAAGTGTACCAAAAAGCAGTAAAATTTCGAGTGTACATTCGGGCGGGTTTGTTTTGCAGAAAATTCAACGATGGACTTTGATTAAATTACCTAGTTTGTCACCATCGACTGATTGCAAGTTTCAGGCAACTAAATCATGATTTGGCTAA
The DNA here is from genome assembly GCA_023653785.1 of Ophioderma brevispina. Classification (NCBI taxonomy): domain Eukaryota; kingdom Metazoa; phylum Echinodermata; class Ophiuroidea; order Amphilepidida; family Ophiodermatidae; genus Ophioderma; species Ophioderma brevispina. The sequence goes on from JAMKCH010084803.1 coordinate 128,823, forward strand.
ATCGAACATCAAAATTCAAAAATCAGTTTTTTTGCCATTTATGTAACAAATACAGGTACCTAACATACTCTGCGAATGGATAAGACCGTAAGCACCAACCATAGCCAGATCCCTTGTACTGCAGAACTGATATAAACAACATGATTGGGCCTTCACCATTCAAAGTATCCCAATATTGTTGGGGTGAGAAAAAGCTCCTTGACATCTTCCTTTGTTTTCTTTGTCACCACTAAACACAGGAACTTCTGAAAGTGCGTCACAATTTCCAATTTCTTCTCTTGGATTTCCATGATATTGAGCATTTCAGAACAATTTCTCAGGATGCATTGGATTAATTGGGTATCGTATCTATGTGATCTTGGTAACTCATATTTATTTTATTAGGAAGACTGATGCATGTGAAACAAATGACATCTGGTGGTAATGGAGAGATGTGTGTGCAGTGGTTTTCAATACATCTTCCTCTGTGTGTGGGTTATATCCCACTAACACAGATCGATCTGTGTAGCTATTCCTGCAAATTTCAAACATTTTGACTCCTCCTGATTAAAAAGTAGAACCGCTATACGCACAACAAGTCTCGGAACTTCTTCGCAAATTCCTGGCAGTCAAATCACGGAGAGCTTAATTTTTAGAGTGGGCGACGGGTCCTCAACGGAACCTGCATCCAGTCTAAATTTAGTCCTATTAGGCTAAACTATGCCCCTAACTATTTATTTATAGACCCTATCTTGATCTAAAAAGTTAATTGTCCCCGCCTAACGTATTTCGGGCAATTGAGTATGAACAATTAGCTAATTAATATGCAAAAATCAGCGTAATGCTAATTTTTTGAAACCGTACATTGGATACTCAAATTTCCCTCTTGCGCTCCATAATGCCCTATCATGGGGCACAATCTTTTTGCAATTTGACAGTAATATGCGCTTAGGTATGCAATAATCTAATTAAATATGCGTAATTGGCTGGTATCACTCTGAACTGTACCTCGGCTAGGCACAATTCCTTCGCTAAATGATACTACTATGCTATGGGGAGGGGATGGTGTTTGGGAGGGGGTGTGGTGTTGGGGAGGGGGTGTGGTGTTGGGGAGGGGGTGTGGTGGTTTGGGGAGGGGGGTGTGGGGTGGTTTTGTGGGTGGGAAGTGGGTGTTTGGGGGGCGGGTGTTTGGGTGTGGGATATGGAGTGTTTTTTTGGGGTGTTGGTCGTGGGGTGGGTTTTGCGGGGTGTGGGGGGTGTTGTGGTATGCGGTGTTGGGGAGGGGGGTTTTTGGTATTGCGGGGTGTTGGGGAGGGGGTGAGTGTTGCAAAATGGTGTTGGGGAGGGGGTGGGATTGTTTTTGTCGGGGTGTTGGGGAGGGGGATGGGAGTGTTGCAGGATGGGGATGGAGTGGTTGCAGGAGTGGTTGCTGAGGGATGAGGGTGTTGCGGGGTGTTGGGGAGGGGAATGGCGGGTTGCGGGGTGTTGGGAAAGGGGAGGCGTGTTATTAGTGTATTGGGGTAAGGGTTGGGGGTGTTGAGGGGTGTTAATGAGGGGGTGTGTGTTGGCGGGGGTGTTGGGGATGAGGGTGGGGTGTTGGGGAGTTGTGGGGTGTTGGGGAGGGCGGGGGGTGTTTGCGGGGTGTTGGGTGAGGGGGTGGAGTGTTGCGGGGTATTGGGGGAGGGGTAGGGTTTTGAAGTTGCATTTATCACATGTTAGTGATCGCAACATTTGGCGGTGACATTTTACGCATCACGTAAATACGAATTTGTCTTGTTATAGTGGTGTGATTTAATTTGTTGTGTAACCAATGGTTAGGGGTCATCCATGCCAAAACACCAAAGGTGTGGAAACCCACCCTCTCAGATTTTGTTGAAATACAGTTCCAAAAGGTACATTTCATGGTGATTCAGAGGAGGTCAAAAGGAAAATTTCAAATTCCATTCCTTTTCGACGTTATAGCTTTAAAGTTTTTTAGGTTTTATGGATTAGCCTAAAAGTGAGCTTTTTCAGAAGACCATGTTTTAATGTAGCATCTTTGGTGGCCTTTTTTCAGTAATTAAGTATACAGATTTCTGCAGTATGCCTCTCTCTTGACGAGTAGCCTAGATCCCGATTGGTTTAGGATCCCTGGTATTGGTGTGAGAAGGGTGGTTAGTCTAGATGGGGATGTGCATTGGTAGATTTGAACTGGCAACTTTGTTGTTGTCCAACACTGGCTGACTGTCCTGGCATGATGTGAAGTGGCAAACATTCTTCAATCATTGTCTTGCTGGATGAACTAACAACCTATACCTTGTGTGGGTCTTTTGGACACGGGTTCTTACAAGGTGGAAATTCACTAACTGGGGTAAGGCAATAAATTATCCTTTTTTTGGTAAAATTAAAAAAAAAAAAAAACACATGTTTTTTAAACATACATTCTTTCACATGAGGTTAGGTAAGAACAGTGGTGTCTAATGACCTAGTAAGGAATGCGGCTTACCTTCTCTGATGTTGTGTGTTAACAAATTGCATTGTCTTTAGGCGATGCAGCACCTCCATAAATAATATATTCCACATAATATATATGGCCATGTGTCTTGAATTGGGACTGGAGCTGTTTCATATTTAGAGAAATCTGACATGTTTGTAATGATTAAGTACTTA
>JAMKCH010084804.1:0-108142 GCA_023653785.1 Ophioderma brevispina
TAGCTTTTTTTAAAAAAAAAAACAACCAAAAAAAAATGATTTTGCACTGCGATTTTTCACATTTCTTCTGAACAAACTTGTTTTTTTTTAGCAAACCTGAATTGGACTGGTTGTTTTCATGTATAGTTGTAATTTACAGTAATTTAGCATTGTGTATTTATTGACATGAATAAATTAGCAGGTGTATAATTTACATGATAATTAGCATTGTGTCGCTAATTTACATGATACTTAGCATTGTGCATTTAAATTTATATGGTAATGAGGATTGTGTATTGTACACTAGTGCTTGTAGGATGATTGAACCTACTTGGTAATCTGGTTGGTAAAACATGAGTAGAAAATAATCTTTTCCTAGAGGATCCAATAGTGCTGTAGTGTAGGATGCGGTAAGCTATACAGGATGGAAGTGATCATTTTAATTTCGGTTAGGATAATTAACACAAAAATGGCTTACATATCTTACATGCCATTCAAGTGTTTAGATTTTCAGACTCTCTGGCGAGGTGTAACATCCCTCGCAAAAATAATAGGTTAATTTTTACCAATATTTGGCTTTATAAACGAAGAAGGTTTACTCTAGCTCTGCCAATCAAAAGTGTTCAAAATGATCCTGAGAGTGGTTACATAGGCAATGGAAGTGATCTTAGTGTCTTGTTGGAGATTTTAAAAGATGATGAGGTGATTTCATTATTCATATCATTTTTCATTCTTACATCCAAAGGCACATGGTGAATAACTCTATCTTACTATTATTACTAAAACAAAGTTTACAGTGCCTAATTAATTAGCAAACCCCTAGTATTTGACTAGTGTTATTTCAAAATCAGTTATTCAAGCATTTTTGAACCGAGTTATGATGACAAGCGGGACAAAAATCGGAAGGAAATCATTATTTATGGTTATACGTGACACCCCTCACAGGGGAAATGCTTTAAAAGAACAGGAATGGATGCTGAATATTTTGAGCAACTGATAAATTTGTTTGTATTATCAAGTTTTAAGAAAATACAATTTCTTCATGAAATAATGATTAAATATTTGCCAAAGTGGCAAATCTGATGCACGCCCCAACAGGAAACTTAGAATCAATTTCCCTTGGCCGTAGATGATTTAAGATATATCAGAGGTATGAAAAATGCTTCTTTAAAGTGGCATTCCTTGTTTTGAAATTAGTATTTCAGATGAATGATCATTTTAGGATTGAGTTATGTAGGGTGTTTTGGACTTTCGGCAAGTATGTAGAAGGCATAAGAGGTCATTTTAAGAAATGCTTTTTTGCAGAAACAAATTCTCTACAGGTGCAATATGACATCCTCATATATTTGTAATGACAACAGAGGTCAGATTCAGCAGGGATTTGAAAAAAATGTAAATTCCCTGGGAAGAGAGTTGCATTTTCACAGATTTCCCACTATATCTTATATATAAATTTCCCTCCAAATGGCCCCAACTGTCATGCTGAAAGAGCTTCCCAAATTCCCCACTTTTTTTAGCCATGGTAAGAGAACAAATGTTCATTTAGAGGTCAGTGTATAACATAACTTTGTGTTTAAGGCTTGTGAACTACTGCATCATTGGTGCTCGGTTTTTCAAGAACTTTCCATCCAATTTTTGAACTAAAATTGAAGTCCATGCTGTATTTATTGTTTTGCAGGGCAAGTCAGTGGCAAAGAAACATAATTTACACCAAGATGTGTGAAGCCAAACAAGCTTTGCTCCTTCAGATGGGGGATGCAGCTTAAGGTCACTTCAGGAATGAAGACTATTACCATACACAGAAAGATTCCTACTCACAGGGTAACCAAGAGCTTAGCCACAGTACTCCATGTGTACTCTTAGCTCTAGTCCAAGGGTACCCCTTGATGCACTATTGATGCATTCTACAACTAAGTACTTGTGAAGTACACAAGCCACGGGTGGATAGGGGGGCCAGCTATGTTACTTAGCATTACCCTATTAGGTACTCTGCAGTTGCCTGCTGGTGGACCGAAAGTTATAACCATGTTGTAAGAAACCGGTAGTGGAGTACTTCTGCAGGGACTTCCCCTAGGTTGCCGAGGGAGGCAGCACTTTGGACCATAGAAGGCGACAAAAAAATTTTCATGGTTATTTTACGACTTTCTGCTCATTTTTCAAGGCTAGTACATATATATTTAAGTTGAGCTTCACCAAAAACCCCTATATATGACACATTTTTTTTTGTAAAAACATATCACATGTGACCAAAATAATGTGATCAATTGCGTAAAATAATCACAGTGCTCAAAGCTCATGTGCATGGAGTACTTCCGGCATGGGTGACTAGTGGTTAAGCTAAGCGTGTGTACTAGGTGGATGATTAACCAAAACTTTGCGGCCGGCGAGTGGTAACGCATGCGGGTGATAAACTCCGTGGCTTCTTAAAAGGGTACTTCAAAGGTACTCCCATGAAGAAATTAGTTGTGTATGTTCAAAGAGATACTGAAAGTAATTTTGGAAGAAGGCTGTCCTAAAAATTGTCAACTTTGTACAAATTGTAGACTCTGCACCTAGAAATGCTTACCATCTCAAGCAGACATCCCATGAGCACTAAGTGCTGATTCGGTTTATAGGAAGCTTATCATTATTGAGCCAGCCGATTGGTTATAAGGCCGCTATATCATTTATTGAGCCAGCCGATGGTTATAAGGCAGGTTTATCATTTATTGAGCCAGCCGAGGTTATAAGGCAGCTTATATATATTGAGCCAGCCGATGGGTAAAGGAGTATATCATTTATTGAAGTCAGCCGATTGGTTATAAGGCAGCTATATCATTTATTGAGCACAATTAGCCGTATGTTATGTAGAAAGTGGTTGGGGCTGAAGAGGAATAGTGAGATATTTGAGAAAATCTATTGTAAGTGGTTGAAGAAATGAAAATATCATATAATTAAACCAAATCAAAAGCAAGCTAAGAAAACCAGTAGTGTACAGAGTTTTTGGTTTTAACCAGAAATATGTCAATGCAAAAAAAAGGCTGTATTCTGAAAACCTGATGCCATACTCTTCGTGGATTAACCCTCTTCTTACCGGGGGGGTTACCACCCCCTAGTGAACCGCCCCGCCCCCGGTGCTCTAAATGCCAAAAACTTTATAGGTAGTCGTTCTCTCCTCCTTTCCGGTCATTTTCCAAAACAATGTGAATGTACCACCTTCACCGGTTAGGTATGTCCGTCGAAAGGCCTGGGTGGTTGCCACCCAAGGATCTTTTTGGTGCCTTTTTGAAAATATTATGTACAGTATGGCTCGAAAAATGCTACCTTTAATGTAAAACTATAGCCAATTTCCTCATTTAGAGTTGAAAACCACATGAAAATCCCATATTCCTACGTTTTTTTAGCACAAAATCGTGATTTTCGCCTATTTCCTATGGAGAATGCCAATTTTCGTACTCGGACTTGACGTTCATTGTTACACCCATATGGGTATGTGGACTTATTTTGGTATCAATGGAAAGAGAGGATCATAGCTATCCCGGGATCAAAATCATAATCATCGGGTGCTTTAATAACAAATCTCGAGGCCCCTGGAAAAACGTGGTTTACAAAAAAAGGCTTGGTAAGACGAGGGTAAATACCATTGTGAATGGCAACCTGGGGTGGCTTTCGGCGAAGAATTTGTGCATTCAAACCATACACCCATCTTAAAGCCTATCAGTGATCTGCCTGAAGGAGTCAAATCTTTGAAACTTGCTGGAATAGCTTAAAAGTGTAGATAAGTCTGTAGAATGCTCATAGTTATTTTTTTTTCTAACTGAAAAAAACTAATAAAAAGGAAGAAAACAGCAGTATTCAAATATAATTGAATCGCGCATTCAATTACGTGTTTTTGTAGGCAAGTGTCCTGTATGTCACTTAAGACTAAATTCGATTTGCTTTATTAGGCTGCTTTTTTGGTCGTATCACTCGTAGGGATGTTAGGACAATTCTACTTGCTACAGAGATGCAAAAATCTGATTTTTTGATTTTTTTTTTGATTTTCTGATTTAGCAAATCACTGATATTGCCTTTAAGCTTTGGTGCTAATAACAGTAACTAGAATTGGTTTAAGTTGAGGGGTTAACTATGGTTTTAATCAACCAGGTTTCTCAAATTGCAGGCCTACAATAAATGTGCATTCCTTTTGTGAGACTTTCAAAGTAACGAGCACATATTTTCGCAGGAAGCCAAGGTACAATGTAGGCCGCGCTGGGCTTATTTTTGGCTCTGTGGTGTAATCTGGGCCTATTTTTTTAACATTGTTGTGTAAAATAGAAATACATAAAATAAGTGTGCAGATTTAATATAGGCCTATCACCATGCAGTATCAAAGCGTTTTACAGTTATTCCGCTGTTACGAGGAAATCATCCAGAATCATTTCATTTCATCTAGGCGGGGCCTGCTTTACGGGCGCTCAAACCTATTCAATACTTTAGATTGTAATATTCCCCTAACAGCTCCCCAGATTTCGCTTGGTCGACAAGGCAATTGAGATAAGTATCGCCCAGCTACACAATATGTTGACCACAGCGGGGCTCGAACTCACTCAAATAAAAAAAAAAAATTGATTCACGTTAGGAAACTTTTTCAGAATTGATGAGTGACTTTTTTTTTTACTCCTCAAAATAACACAATTCAGACTGGAATTGGCCCAGAAACAAATCACAGGGCTAAGCGCATGAATTTGAAACCTGCAGTGTATGCATTGTTTGGAATCCTAATTAATGGCACTTAACAGCGAATATTACATGTAGATTTTGTTGACAATATGTTGACTTATTTGTGACAGCCCCCCTGAAGCACCTCGGGGGCATTTGTATATATGGGTGGTAATAATTATAATGTTAAAACAACTGTGCATATTACTTTCTTTTGCAAGAAAAATGGGACACACGCTGAGATTTTGATTCGTCTAATGCACGAGCTCCGCAGGAGAGAGTGCTTGGACCAACATCAAAATTCAGCACAAGTGCAGTTGATTTGTCCCCATTTTTTGAGGGCAACAAAGTTAATGCGCAGTTATTAACTAATTCATACACGACATAAACAAAATTGCCGTATTGGTAATAAGAGAGTTTAAATGTCATTATCAATAGAAATTAAAACAATTACCCACTGAGAAATACAGTACTGGTGCGATGCACCCTGCGTTCGAAATCACCTTACTCAGTACACAGAGTGCAACTGGAATGTTTCCAATCCACTTGCGCTACAATTAGTGTATTTTATTAACAGTTTTCAACTGATTTGCCTGAATGTATATGCATAAATTGCAGAGTGTGATATATTGTATGATTTAGATCAATTCTTTTTTTTCAATAGCATTTTTATAGGAAAATGTTTTATAAACAGCAAAATGACTCAACCCTTAAAACATAATTTTAGGTCCATTTGGCATCACTATTTTGAAAAATCATGTAACCTTATTTTAATTCTGACCCTGTTGATGTTCGAGAAAGGGGTGAAATGTCAATTTTGCATATTCCAATAATTGTACGGAGGTTAGCACCTGAAGGGCTTGTTCCGATTTTGTCTATCGGGTTCGCTATTGATTGGGAAGCCTAACCTTACATACGCTGCCACCCATTTACCGTGTGGAAAAACAAACGTACCGTTGATGTAGACGCCGAAATGCATAGTACAAGACCTATTCACACTGTGTAATATTGATGGTTATCCATCTTTTTTAAACAGCAAGTTTTGTGCCAGTATCTGGAAAAGAATGGATTTGAAAGCTGACTTTCAAAAGACAATGGAAGAATACAGCTTTCATCTGATATCAAAATGATATACTTTTGGTTGGGGGTCCAAAGACAATCGGAACAACGCACCTAAGACTGACCACTGAACAACCAGAACTAGAAAAATCAATGAAAATGTGCGGGCTTCTTACATGGTATATTGGCATAATATGCCCACCTTGGGTGATTTAAATTGACGACGTGGTAAAACAATGGGAGAAAAGGGACCTTAGAAAAAAAACAATCAATATGTAACAGTGGAAACATTAAAAATTTGATAAATTGGTCACAGAGTTGATTGATTGCTTAGGAAATGAGCAAATTATAATTTTTTCAGAACCGTAAAATGTAGCGTGTCCGGGGATTTTGTAGGGATATGGTCACAATGTCACAATGGCATAACGTGACGGGAGGAGATTTGTAGGATAAAATTTCCTCCCAAATTCACTGGATCGGTTGTAGACCACCTACCGCGACATGTTTGAAGGTTTATGAACAAACTTAAGTACAAAGAAAAACGCAAACCCTTGTTTTGAACTTGGTGCTATCGTAATCGTCCCTCATAAAAACCGTTCTTTGAATTTGTCATGCACGGCAGTAAGTTCTATAAGTATCCTCTTATTATAGAAGCGGATTCGGCTTATTCACTTCAGGTGAGATATAATACTTGGTAAGCATTCCAAATATGTAAAAAACCTAGGTTCGAGAAAAAATGGGGGGGGGGGGGGGGGGGGGGGGTGGGGTGGGCGCTTCTTTCTGCAAATCTCCGCATGTCTCTTAAAGTGATATTTTTTGGCCAATCAGCTACGGTAAGAATGATAGTAGGCTGAAGAGGACAAGAGCTCAATATTTGGAATTGGGCATTTAAAGGGGTTATTAAACTGAATATAATGATGCAATTAGCCAATCAAACATGCTGTATGAAAGGTTAGTTATAATGTGGTGAATTTCTCGGACAGTTCGCATGCATGCACGCCTGTGCAAACGCCATCAACGACGGCCAAGGGTTCGATACTGCTTTGACCAATTACGGCATCGCGTTGCTATGTGCATATCCTTGCCAGTTAAATGCACCTTACGCTGGCGTAGGTTCGATTCTGTCCGAGATTAAATCCCCGCTATAAGAGTTCATACTGCACTTTAATAACATTGAATCTAATTTACGGAAAAAAAGTTAAAGGCTACAAGGACTTTTTTTTGTCCTATTTTGTACTTTGTGTCGTCTCTTAAGGCAGGAGGACACAGTAATCTCTCATCTTTGTTTCCCCTGTTGCCTGTAATACTTGCTATTCCATGGATTGATTCCAACCATCGGAAAATCTCCGATTCGGCCTTTAAAGTCCGGATGTGGCCCTCAACTGTATTCACGACGTAGTTCAGTGCGTACCGAGGGGGGGGGATTTGTAAGCCTCCTGATTTGCCTCCACTTGTCTTAACTGTGTCATAAAACATACTTTAAATTTGCCCAAATTTAGGTTGAATTGGTCGCATTCCCCCCAATTGGGGAGTGATGAAGCAATCTTTTTTGGCCATTATCGTCCCACTTTTTCAAGCCAGAGGAGGCAACGTGTCATGCCCTTCCCCCGTGTCTGTATGGCCCTACCGTAGTTACATTTGTTTTTTTTTCAACATGGAAAGAATTTCTTTACATATCAAAAACATTTCTTTTCCACCATAGATGTCTTCCACTTTCATTAGGCCATCTTGCCAGTAATGGCAAATCCCATTCCAAATTTCTGTAGACCTCTAAATCTAAGAACGACGCATGTTGGATATGTAGCATAAAAGTATGGGTCATACTGTGTTGTCGGGTCTTAAATTGATCTAATGGCGTACTACGGGAACTAACACCTTTGTTCTAGGTTATGCATGAGTGAGGTGAAAGACCTCTATATCTGCAGGCAGATTGGTCCAAAATATAATTCATTAGGGGATTCCCAATACATCAGCATATTGAAGTTTTAACCCCATAGCACTATCCTGCCTCTATCGGCATCTAACATGTCAGCACTATTATATGAGATGTGATCAAACAAACTAGTTTCTGAGTCTGTTTCATTATTATTCCAAACAAAATTTAAAAAGCTACATTTGCTGAAGCCCCCATGAAATTGACCAATTCCTAAGATATAATCAGTTGAAGGGTAGCAAAAACAATTTGAACCAGAGACATGTTTCCTTTGTTGGCTATATTCATAATCAAATTTTGTGACTTCCGACTCATTTTGCTCGTCGCAAACATAGAGCAAATCAAGAGGATGCTCTAAATGTTGGTATGGATGCTCGGGGAGTTGAGGGAAACCCGTAGTGACACCAGCTTTGGCATGATGAAGCTGGTTTTTAAAGATTCTTGGCTCCTGTCCGTGTGTTGATTTTACTAAATAGCCTGTACAGATGTTGCAGGGTATTATAAAATTAGAGCTGCAGTGTTGTAACAAAACTATAATCAGTACATATTCCATTTGATTTATTGTTTAGTAACATTCAGTCATACTAGCTATTGTATAAACCCAATACATAATTTCATATACATATAGTCCATGGATCAAAGCGAATATGCTCGTTTGATGTACTTCGCCAAAGTAAACAATTTTACCCTATAATATATATTGGGTATGACCAAGGGAAATATATCTAGCATTATGGCATTATTGAAACGTAAAGAACCTGGGAGTTAGTGGACAAAGCACGTTCACATTCATTTTTTATTGGGAATTGCAGAGCCATTGTACTGTCCATGCAGTGAAAAATATTTGAGGGTGTTATCACTGCCCAGTTTAATAAATATTAAGTTGGAGGTTCTACTGTTGAGTTCAATAACTTTGACCGTATATTTCAAAATTCTTCAAAAAATTTTTTAGTTTTTTTGTTTTTTTAAATTGTTGAAATAATAATTGTTGCTTGGTAAGCTGTGACACAGAGTGTGTGTTTTGAGTCATCCCACAATGCACCCAGTTGGGAAATTTACCTCAACAGAGGTATGTGATCACAATAAAAACCCTATTCTTAACACATAAAACCCCTGACTTTAATGCTCATTTTAGCCCACAACGCATTGTACTTAGGGAATTTTTTTGCATGGATTTGAACTGTCTTGTGGTTCTTAAATTTTGGAAACCACTTAATCCCTAAGTCTGACGTGTTTAGTAGTACAGTACGGTATAGGCACATTGCTATGCATCATGGGATTGATTCAAAACACCCTTCTTGGCTGTGACCTACATTTCATTGCAGGAACCAAGATCCATAACTTATTGCTGGTCCTAATTTGCGACCATTGTTTTTTCAGAAGAAAACAAAAGACGGGGGGATCCCAGTATGACCTTTGAATAAACGTGGTAAATTGACTAGAAATGGGGTTATGCCAGCAACATTACTGGTTTTGGTTGTCTGCACAAAGACTTAGGTCACAGTCTGCAAACAACTTTTCTTTTGTAACTTTTGTGTGAGCTGCCGCTCTTTGCAACCTGTTTGTGTGTGTATGTAGTATGTGTGTGGGTGTGGTGTGAACTAAAATGTTTAAGTTTTTTATGCAGCAGCCCACAGCTTTTATATTCTTTGAAATAGTGAGCGCGAAAGCTGAGAACGGGCAAAATTCCATTTATCTTTATTTTCCTTTTCGAATAATAATATGTTGAAGATTCTCAAGGTTTTTTGAACGCCAACCAGGTCAATTTTAATCGGAGTGGTGGTATAACACCTGTAATCTTCAACTGCATGGGTAAAACAAAGGCTCTGTACTTCCAGATAAAAGGGAACTGAAGTGCTTTTTTTCTCTGCCATACAAGCGCGGTGAGTGGATTTACTGGATATTGGCTTTGAATGAAGAAAATGGTTATATCATCGGGTTATACATGGGTTATAATGATGTATTAAGCAATCAAGGTCATGGAAGACAAGTTGTTTCAGAATTAAGGTTCTGTAAATGAATTGGTTTTACTCAGAAGTTATAGCATGCTATAAAATAATCTGGCTGTAATGATCCATCAAGATCCTGTCCGCCCACCGTAGTTTCGCATGTCCCGGGGTTCATGCGTGCATCACCTCTGCTCTGGCGCCAACTCCCGAGGATGACACTCCCCTGTCTCGTCTAGCGTTCTTAAACTTTGTGAACACTATCTCTCATACTGATCTGTGTTTACCTGTCCCCATTCAATTTAGCTTAGACCCTTTCCGGGGGGTTTTTAAATAATAATTAGAGAGGTATTAGTGTCGGGAGAAGATCGTGAAAGAAAAGTTTGGTATTCATTTCACTAATTACCCAACAAGATTTTAAAGGTGCATGCTGAAAAAAAAAGTATTTCTTCACACCCAAATTCTATTCAATTTCTGTGATTTTTGGCCACTCAATCGGCAAGGAAATCGAACCAGCCGAACATTTCGTAATGAGCATACAAACTTTTTCAGAATTTTCCATTTATAAGATAGGTGTGTGTAAAAACCATATAATTACAATGCTTGTAATGTATAAATAAACGTCTATTTATAAATTTCCCGGGATTGTGGATGTATCAATCATTGCCTGATCAACTTTTGTGTTATTCATGGTGTGTTTATAGATGATGTAACGTCATGTTTACAAACGCAACTTAACACCTGGTCTACTGACGGTGATAGAGGTGCGAAGGACATCACATACAGCTACAGCAAGCTATTCAATGGGCTATTTAATCTGGATTGAGCTTCGAATTTTAAAAGCACAAGCCTAGCAGGTGCTCACTCATACCGCCGTACCATCGTTTCTTTTCTTCTATGCCCGGACGGTGCTGTCACATGGCACATCGTCTAACACAAATCTGTCCTTTCTAACTTTCAAAGAATACAAATACAATACCTTCTTTGTATTAAGGTCCTTTTTAAGAGAAGATGACACAATATGAAACAGGTCACTGTCTGACCCAGGTCTTCTGGCCCCGATATTAATCGTCAGGGGGTTATCGTTACTCGATATTCGCTTCGCTACCCGTCGTATAATACCAAACGCCCCACATCACAGTCAGTTGTTTAATTATACCAGCGATGGACAGATCATTTGGAACTTGAGGTGAAAGGTAAAAATTTAATGATTTTTGTAGGTTAAAATTCCATCCATAGGTTTGAATTTAAAAATCCTGTTGGTTAATTTCGTGAATACAAACTTTTTCTCTACACGTTTTTTCCCGACACCTCTAATCTTCTATACTAAATTAATTAAAAAAAAACGAGGTCTAAGCTAATTGAATGACAGTAGTCGTATACGTATAGGCGTATTGCATGGTATTATGGGATTGGTTTAAAACAACCACCCTCTGTGCATACAACCATGATATCTGTTACTACAGTACAGGACACTACTGTTTTGCCAGTCCTTCATTTTACCAATTCCAGAATAAAACAAAATATCTAAATATAAGGCCAAGAAAACTTTTTGTCGCGAAGACGTGCACATTTTGTTTAAAATCAGCCTTTTAGCGCATTATTTTATATGTTTTTGCTCACCTAAATTATTTCATTGAAAATTTTCAGAAAAGAAATGTAATTTCGTACGTGAATCAGCTGAAAAATGAAAACAAGTAGGCAATTAAAGAAATACCTGCATTTGCATTATCCCAAGGGACTGAAGTTTTTAGATTTGCTCCGCCCGCCCGCATGCTCCCACCTGTCGAAATGTTGTTAATTTGTATAAAAAATAAATGGCTCTTCATCACAAAAAAACAACCATCAAGTTTTCAATCACAAACAGTTGTACAGGAGTACATTATGCAATAACGCTACAAGTATAATTCTGCAGCTCTGATGCCGCTTCCTCTCCCTTGCCTGGTGATGTTATTGAGCCTCACAGCTCTGGAAAACTAACTGGAAGTCAACCAATAAAAAGACATAATGTATTATTATATAAAGAGCTCATTAATGAATTAGAAAATATCCCCGGATGTTAATCTAAATACCTTTCATTCTCATGCATTTTTCTAAAAAAAGCGCATTTCACATTTGCATTTTTTTCAAATTTCTTCTGAGACAGACAAACTTTTTTTGCCTAAAAGAATACTTCATAACTACATTACTTCTCTCTATGGAAATTTTACAACCAAATGTTTATTGCAAAAAATATGAGTTTTCTTAAAGGGATTTAGCAGCGATATTGCGAGAGAACTTATAACATCAAGGACGTTGGTACAATTCCCATAAAACTAACTGCTTTAACGTAGAAACAACCACCAATAGGTTGTGAAAAAATGAAGTATTTAGGAAGTTGTCATAACCGTCTCCTGCAAATAGATATCTCAGCAATGACGTCTCAAAATCTAAAAACCATGCAGATTGTGGTTTACACTAGCACATAATAAGATCAATAATGTTTGTGTTTGAGTCAAACTGTATTGATCATGGGTCACAATATAGTCTCAATATCACGCTTAAAATGATTTCACCGAAGAAAGGCTTTTTTTGACTCAAGTCGGAATTTCAATATAGAATTAAAGAATCCAATAAAAAGTACTGCCTTAAGGTCCATGGACAACGGCTGAGTAGACATTTCTTAATTTCTTACATTTTCGTACCTCACAGTATCCCTGATCATACGCAACCATATTTTTAAAAGTGAACATCGGGAAAGTTTAAATTTCATCAAGGATAAATATACCCAAAACTGACAGGGCCTTCTCCTGTTTTCGCAAACGCATATCAAATGCTGGATGTTTGGATTTGACCCGTTAATGACGTCAGAGTAACTAGGCCTAGTTTGTAACAAAAGCTCACATCGCTCACGTCCGCTTGGGCTTGTTAAGCGGACGCACAAAACACCCCCTCCAGGTATCTCATCCTTGTTGGTCGTTTCTTTGTCTGGAACTTGAATAAAGCTATTTTCTGTTCTGATTCTCCTTGTCGGTACATTCACCGCTGGTGCGCCGTCGACAATACAGCGCATATAATCGTAATTTTAAGGCACCAAATCAAGAAAAAATTATGCCCATATGATACAACACTACGACGCATAGGTCAACTGTGTCCGTCTGCAGAAAACTGGGCATGGCGAACGTCCGTTCCACGATGACAAAAGAATGATCATCGACGCGTATCACTGTATTTGTTACTCTGACGTCATACGCGGTTCATCGCTGCCAGCGCGATAAATCCACTTTCTTTTTGGGAATTTCCTTTGAAACCGTCCAAAACACAGGATATTATGCCCAATTTTTTTATATCAATATACAGTTCTCAATAACTGCTTCAAATGCAGATTTTACATTGAAACCAATACATACTATGAATGTAAACCATTATTTGTGGTATTATAAGTAGTTTTAAAAGCATGTCCATGGACCGTTACACGTCTAATACAACCGATTTCAACCACACTTGCAGTTATGTTGGCATACCATGCCGGTAACAAATACCATAATACGAATTTTTTGATGATTTTTTTTTTAATGTTTCGGATTAGCAATCCTCTAATCCCTTTAATAATCCTGGTTTTACAACCCATCTGAGAGCAGTAAATACAAATCAGGACCTTTGTAGGTTTACCATGTCAAGAAGTGGATTTTTCTGATGTTTTACATGGGTACTAACTCTTGCATGTTTCATACTTACAATCAGTTTGTCAAAATTGTGTTTGTGCGACTATCAAGTGGGTGACCCGAATCGGCTAGGGATCAAGTGGGTGACCCGATCGCAACCCTATAATTCTCTATCACAAATTGAATTTGGTATCCAAAGGAAGTTTTCATAGTTTTCTCATGACCCCCAGTGAAATTTACAGTTCAAAAAATATTTCCTTTGATGTTATGAACAAATGCCTCTGCTCTGTCATATGGTCCATTTTAGTACACATTTTTGCTTCGATCCAAGACTCGACCGATTTACAAAAATCACATTCATGTTGTGATGAATCCCAGTGTGGGAAATATCGGATTCAAAACGATGAATTTAACACCCAATATTTTATGGGTCTCGCTATGAGTTTTAAAATATTGGCATCTTGCCCAATATTTTTAAATTCATAGCGCTACCCTTTAAAAAAAACCTACCAATAAATATGGGCTGCAATCAATCCATTTTACCAAATTTGTTTGTATTCTCTCCATTGTGTGGGCTAAATAACATGGAACCATGATTGGGTCACGCACCTTTAAATTGTGTTCTAATATAAAGACAATTTGCATAAAGTCAAGCAGCTGTGAGAAATATTACAGTTGTTCCACATAGGTCACTGGAAACAACCCTCATTTTGCCTCCACATCTGCCTTCCCACCAGTTGGGGTCTACTTTCTCCAAGACGTGATGATGTCGCCTTTTCTAAATCTCAGTTCGCCTTCTTCGGCAGGAGTGAAATCATACAAGGCCTTGCATGTTGATGTCTGGGTTGTCTACATATATAAAGAGAAACCAAATTTTTAATAGACAATGTACAACGGGCCATTCTTCTGTTCACTTTTGTGACCCAAAACCGGTTAATCTTTACTTTCAACCCAATGCTGTTTTTGTCAACGTAACCAATCTGTTATTACTTTTACATTATTAATAACCTTGATTCCAAACTAACCAAAAATAATGTATCACTTTTATCTTGATTGTGTTTAATTTTGTCATGGTAGGCAAACAAAGTTCGGCTTCATGTGTGACCATCAGAACAGAAACCAGCAATTGGGTTTGAAAGTCCAAAGTTAACCGTTTTTATGTCACAACTTGAACCGAAGAATGGCCTCACATGCATGCTGTAACTCTGGCAAATCCTGACTGCATGATATTCCATAACCGCTGTGGTAATGAGATTTCATTTAGTTCCGCCTCATTTCAATTTGAAACTTAAATTGGATTGTTGATTGATTTGTTGGTTGTACTTCATATCAATGTACAACTTAAATAGGCCCTCAGGGAGAGCAGTACTTAAAGGATTTGCAGCGATTTTGCTATCCAAACATCGAAAAATCATCAAAATTCATATTTTAATATTTTGTTACTGGCATGGATATCGACATAAAACCTGCAAGTGGTTGGCTTGAAATCCGTGTATTAAAAACAGTCAGTACTTTTTATCTGATTCTGGAATTTTTATACGTCGTATCAAAATTCCGACTTGAGATTACAAAAAAAAAAAAAAGCTTTCCTCTTCCCGGTGAAATCACAGATTTTCAGTGTGATATTGTGCACCATGATCAATACCGTTTGACCTCAAACACAACATTATGGATCTTGTTTATTTCGTACTGGTGTATAACCACAATCAGCTGTTTATGTGTAGATATTTTTGAAGATGCGCGCTGTATGTTATAATGCACGGGAGACGTATGACAAATTTTCCTCAAATACTTCATTTTTTTCACTAACATAGTGGTTGTTTCTCATTAAAGCAGTTACCGTATATGGAAGTGTACACACTTTTATCCCTTATTTATAAGTTAAAAAAATGCATTTTCAGCACATTTTTTTTTTTTTCGTTCTCTTGCATTATCACCTGCTAATCCATTTATACTGATGAGGCTTCCATTGTAAAAAACAACAAAATGTCAATAAACAAAATGTAATAAATTAAGTGTGAAGGGTTATAAGGGTATTTTTTTCAGTGTCCTGGATTAGCAAATTCACTGATTATCTCTTTTAATGTTAAATTAACTCACTGCTCACCAGAATCAAAGTTTTTAATGTCACGAACCCTCACCTCCCTCACCAAAATGACACTGCGGCCTCGCCAAATTTAATCAAACAACTTCTGTGGATCAGTATATTTTTTCATGACTCAAATGAACTCCTAGATGACGACCATTCATGACACTACCTGGATTGTGTTACCCCACCAACCACCCCACGCCCAGGATTAATATGTTCAGTTTCCCTCCTCAAAATCCTACAAGTTTTCACTAAAATCCATACAGCAACTGGACAAAGATTTTAAGGTGCCTGTTCCGATTTATGCTTATGGTGTTCTTTTTGATATGAGAGTTCTGGCACTTGCCATATACGCCCATCAAATACCGTGGGAAACAAGCTTGTGGCTTTTGACGTACAAGTGTTAGAAGCAATACTGCATATTGGAAAGCCCTATTCCATACTGTGCTAATTTTGATGGTTAACCACTAAACGGTGCGGTTGTTCTTTTATATCTTGAGAATAAAATGAATTTGAGGGCTTGAATTTCAGGACGATAATGAGAAAAATACGGCCTTTCATCGGATACAAATCGCTAGTACTTCGGGAAAATCAGGGGGTTCCCAAAGACGCCGGGGACCCGCACCTTTAAAAGCAAGTATGGAACATACAGATACTGCATAATTTCATTGCCCATGCATTAAAGGTGCGTGTTCCGATCGTCTTTGGGACCCCCTGATTTACCTGAATAGTTCAATTTGACATCCGATGAAAGGCCATTATTTTTTACTCATTGTCGTCCTTAAAAATTTGAGCACTCAACTCCATTTCATTCCCAAATATAAAACCAAACCAAAAACTGCCGTTTTATAATGGTTAACCCTCAATATTAGAACAGTGCTTGATTTGGCTTTGCAATATGGATTATTGCTTCTACCATCATCCCGCAGTTGTTCCTCCCACGGGTACCTTTATGGGGTTTATGTACAAAGTGCCAGGCCATTATGATCAAGTAGAAAAACACAATAGACATCAATCGGAATAAGCAACTTTAATGCTTGGGCTAAACAAGGAGAGAGAGAGAGAGATGGCTTACTGTAGTCATATCCCTGAGATATATGGTGTGGGTCCGACTGACCGATGACGATCGATAATAAATCTATACAGTTTTACTTTGATTGAATCGAATTTGACTAAACCCACCAGAAAATATTGCCGCCCGGGCCCATCCCTTAGCACTTTGAAATGCTGAACACACCGTTTCCGAATCTGAAAATGCCTAAAGTGTGACTCAGATTGGCAATTGTAACGAGCACATTATGCTGTTATCATTATGTAATCTATAAATACTATAGGGAACGTACGCCAGGGCTGCCGCTAAAAGCTCGAAGGCCCGTTCTCCATGCTATCCGACATTTTGGGGATTTTACCCCGTTCCCAGGCCTACCCCTTCCGAGTGCTGTCTGCGATATAGTGATCGGTCCGCTGCAATGTTATTGTGGATGTCGAGAGATTGCGTGTAATAAGACAAACGTTAATTGAATGTGTATTTTTGCGTTTTGGGACCGCTGTGGGTTTTTGGACCGAGGTATGGGGTTATTTTTGTGTGTTTTGTGGGTATCGTCATTAGGGTATGAGAGCAAACCGATGGTTTTGTGCTACCACGTTCCCAGGCCCCCCCCGTCGCGATTGCTTGTCGGTGATGTATGATTTGTTGCTGTAAATGTGATTAAGATGAGGAAATTTTACGTGTAACTACGACAAATCTTAATTGATTTTATATCGCGTTGGAGACGCGGGTATGGTTTTTTACCACGATATTTGTTATTTTGGCGTGGTTTGTGGGGGTTTGTGTAATCGTCATGAGGGTATCGCCGACGTGGCTTGGGGACTTGGAGATGACGTCAATTTTAGAGATATCCATTGCTGCGATGCCAGAGATGTTTTCCTTAGTGGGATGATCAAATTCGTGATGTCAACCTATAAACGGAAGCTTGTAGATTCACCAGTAGCTGATCTTAATGATAAATACTACTCGTATATTAACAATCTTTAACTATGGATCAATTTATTCGCAACCAAAGTTTAACAATTACTTTCACCGTGTTAAAGTATGCCAGAACTCGGTAGTCACTGACAACCATTTCACGTTGCGAAACATGCGAGCTAACGTTTCGGTTGGTGCCCTACATTTTTGTACAATTACCGTCGGGTTCTCCATATCTGCAAAGTGCTAGGAGATGAGTACCAGTTTTACTCTGTTACATGGTGACATAATTACACTAAAAGACAGCAAACACTGTACGCCCGTTGTTACGAAAATTGTTTTTTAATATTAAAAGTCTTGCGAAATAAAAACACAGTGGTCCAGTGACCAAGGCCTGAAGTGAAAGTTTTAAAATCGTGAGGGGGATGGGACTTTAAGAGCTTACGTTAAATACATGGCGCCTGTTACCGGTTCATTTATCGTGTAAAAGGGGCCGATCTTCAATGGTCATATTTTACTCAAAAAAGATCCAAAATAAAGACACCAACGATCAAACACCAGCGCCCCGCGGAAAAAAAATCTTCGCAAGATTCCATATGTACCCCTCTTCGAGTCTAAATAACATTTTTTTATTTTTGGCTTGGTTGGGCTTTGTCAGTGTTAGGCCATAATTAAAAATCATTTGTTTCCTGTCAAAAATCAAATAGGTGGTACATATATTTCCAAATCATCTTATGTTTAAACTTCAATATAAAGTTTAATTTTAAAATTTTATTTCTGATTATTGTCAACATGACTGCAAAATTTGTTTCATCTTATTGTTTTTGGCAATGTGACGTGTAAGCAACTAATCGCCGCAATTCTATTTGGTAATTTTACGGATAATATTCTGCCGTAAAATTACTTTAAACATGACGTATCGGTGCAGCCTACATATCTGCCAATCTCGGTTTATGTATTGTGGTAAATTGTGAGTTTTTTGGTCAAGATTTTACTGAAAAATATCGTAGAATGGCAAATAAATACGTTATCATAAACAATAGTGCAAAAGCAATCACCGTCAGTTGTGGGGTTTGAAGGTATTTATTGACTTTTAGGCAATATGTTTCTGATTTTTTTTTAAAGAGAGTAGGCCTATGACAAAATATTGATATTTCCGTGGTCCTTATGTTTGGTTTGGGTGTCTCCAAGAATCTGGAGTAGGACCCGTATCAAATTGAATGCCGAAAAAGGACCCAGCTATATCCATGCAGAGATGCAGAGGTTTTTGGCCCAAATTTTAACGTATGATACTTTCCAGTTTGGACTGCCACTTTTTTCCTCAAATTTTTACCTTTTTAGTCAATTGGAAAATTTTGGATTCAGATTGATGAGATCGGATACTTTTTCAACATTTGTATAAGATTTGGAAAAAAAGTCACTAGACCAAATTGTCTTAAATGAAAAAAACGGGGTCATACAGATACCAGAGACCCAAAATGAGGACCGCCATTTGTCGGCACGTCGTATCCTTTGTACTGGGGGGGGGGGGGGGCACTCCGGGGCACTCCCACCTCTCTAGCTCTGTGCCCGGAATGATCAAGAATTTGCAAATTTGCCCAGATACTGTAACCACTCATATGGTTATAATCACGTTGAATTTCAGTCTGGAACTTAGTCCCTTTATCAGCAATGATTATTGTTTAATTTTGCGCGAAGCCCACTAAAAAGGAATTTCACCGCCGATCAGGAACACGGGGTTAAGGTTGATGTTTCAAAGCGGGGGCATTCGCTGATAGCGAACGTGCCAAAACTGGTCTGGGGTGCAAAACAGCCAAGCCCTAAATAAGGGTGACTTTTTGTGGAAATTTGTTATTATTTTATTATTTTATTATTATTTTTGGTTTCAAGAGAGTATAATATGACAAAATATCTGAATATTTCTTTTTTTTTATACTGCCGTGGGTTAAGTTGGTTTGGGTAGGGACGGACGACGTACGTGCCTCCGAGAATCTGGAGCAGGGCCCAGATCTCTAGTGATTGCCAAAAATAGGACCCATAGCTATACCCTTCAGAAACATAGCGTAAGCCTATGACAAATTTGCCATGTTTTCTTCAAATTTTGGACCTTTTTTCGCAAATTTGGAAAATTTTTGGTTTCAGATTGAGAGAATTGACTTAATTTTTTCACCATATTGTATAAGAAATTTTTGGAAAAGATACATCCCAAAATTGACATGAAAAAAGGGTCATACCAGAAGATTAATGATGAGACCCATATTTGCGGCGTAAGAAAGATTTCACTGTAGAGATAATGAGATCGGTCTAAAGCAAATATTTTCTTTGCTCAAGGACCCATGGTCCATTTCTCATTCTCTCCATATACTGATACGCATACATAGGCCTAGACGATTTGTTCTTTCCATTAAATCTAAATATTGGCTCAAAAGTTATTGCGGACTGGTTGGATCTCCAAGCGGACCTGCATGTCTACACATAGGCACACATATCATTGCACACATATATGAAGAGGTAGAGAGAGAGAAGAAATATGGACAGCTTTCCACTTTACTTAGGGTAATAGAGAGGTCCAAAATTTAGAGAATTTACTGACAAGAAAGCCCATTTTTAGGGTGATTGAGTGTTCAAAAGTCCAAACAAGACCATGGGGGGAGGTTTGATGCACTCTTTACTAAAAAAGGCATAAAGTAATTCCTGCATACGGCCCTGCCTCGAGCAAAGAGTAGGCCATGTTTACATTGATCTTTAATTATTATCTCATTCCAGTTTCTTGTTTGAATCAGTGCAGCCTCTTTGCCCATAACTGTAATTGGGCCGCCTTCACCCACCTTTAAAAGGCGGTGCCCAGCACGTAGCCAGTTCCATCTGTAGGCAGCATTGTGGTTTGGAGGGGGCAAAAGCGCGGTCATTGAAACGTGCAGCCCGATCATGAAAAATGCGTCCATTTAGGGTAGCCTCCAAAACGGCTGATTCCCTCAAATTCCCCAATTTTGCTGCAATTGAGTGGGCCACTTTCCTCCGACCCCAGCTACTCAACTGATGGGTCTTTGGGAGTGGGAGTTCTTTGGCTGGCCCCTGTTTGGCAAGTAAATTTCCTCCTGGCTCATTATAGCATGTTGGAGGAAATCTTGAATAGCGAGTCCAGACTAACACATTAAGGCAGCTTGAAAGCATATTGAAGTGTGAATTTGGTGACAGCGCAAAGCCAATATAGGCCTAAAGTTATGGCTTGTGTGAGAAGTATTGTATGTCCGCTGAAGTTTTTTGCATCAAGTGAAATGTGGCCGTTTAGTGATCGCTCCACTCAAATCAGCTAGCCGTTGCCCGCGCTCACTTGCAGGAATGTTCACCTGGCGTTCATAGCTCATGTTGAGATGGGGCTAATCTTGACATCTTCCTGATTTAACACATTTGAGCCTATAAAGTCACTAAGAGGAGGTTTGGAAGAATATTGTAATGTCTCTGAAATATTGCGTTAATGGACGAGTGATCACCCGTTTAGTGACTGCTCCCATTCAAATCAGCGTCCCAATCGGAGGGTAGCGTCCAAAACGGTTGATTTTGCTCAATTTCCCGATTTTGCCTCAGTATCTTCCAAGTGGGTAGCCCTTTCCTCCGACCCCAGCCACGCAACTGAGGGGGTCTTTGGATGGGCGTTCCTTGTTTCCTATTGGCAGTAAACGTTCTCCTGCTCATTATAGCTAACGTTGGGGAAAATAGCTCTTGACTTAGTGAAGTGTGAATTTGTCACGCGAAAAGGCAAATAAGGACAAATATTAATGTCGCGATTTTGCATCATGTGAATAGTGAGCAACCCGTTTAGTGACCGCTCCAACTCAATCACTAGCGTTGCCCGCGCGATAGCCGCGGGCAACCGCGAGTATACACTATGAGTTACATAAGCCTCCTCTACAAAGGCCCACAGTTCATGGGTTGGTACTTGTACATACATTGACAAACTGACCTTGTGTGATCTGGTATCATTATATCGTACCCAAAAAAAGGGGTATATTTTCTAAATACATGTTGAATGAAAGCTACTTAATTGTGCCAAGGGAATTGAGATTTACTAGCTCATAGTGATATGGATTCCAACATTAAAATTTTGACTGATCCACATTCTGCAACAACAGCCAAAGATTCAGAGCCCATTGCCTGTTATTGTGAAAGGATGTTAACCATGGCCTGTCCGTAGAGGGTGGGGTTTTTTTTTGGGGGGGAATAAATAAGATCTTAAAATGGATGATTTTCCATGCTTTTTCTATGGGGACGATTACGATAGCAGGCAAAGTCCAAACATAACTTTTTTTTTTGTTATCCCCCTGGCTTTAAAAGCCTAGGGGATAGTTGCTAGGGGGGTTGCGAATGTCCTTATGTGTATGTGTTGTGTTCCAGTTTTGGTTCGGTTTTGGCTAGGTTTTCGTTTTTGCATCTCCTTTGACAAGTTTAAGGACGATTTAAACCATTATTAATATTATGTTTTCAGAATCTTCAATCCTATACTTTGTACCAGCTTAATTACAATAAAACCGGTACCTGAGACAGTGCATGGGGGTGAGGTTTTGAGACCATGACATGAGTTTTAAACGACCAGGACAGAGTTTTTCTTGGAGGCTCCTATTGGCTGAAGTAGTCTAGGATGTTCCATTTCTTTGGGGTTTCATTATTTTGGGTTTTTGCTGTCTACTGTTTTAAAGTTTGTGGGTGGTTTCTTGGTGTCCTTCTGGTTTCCATTTCTTTGGTGGTTTCCTTGGTCTACTGGCTCCATTCTTTTGTTGTCCTAGTTTGTCAACTGGTCAATTTATTTGATACTTCCTGGTTGCACTTTAAAATATGATGTTTACCATGTGGTGTTTATACTTTCATAATGTATAGATCTAGTTATTCTAAAAACTTGAGCCAGGTTCAAGTCAGATTCTGAAACATAATAATTATAATATTGGATGATTTTTAATCGCAGATACAAGAATTATCGGTCTCGCTAGATTTTGAAAATACGCAGCTCGTCGCTCCGCGACTCGCAAATATTTTTCAAAACTCCTAGCTTTACGCGATAATTCTTGTATCCTACGCAATCCTCCAATATCATATCAGACTGGGGGTTAAGGTGCACTAGGGTTCCCATATGTGGATGATGTCAAAGGTCATGGACAGGTCAAAGGTCATTTGAAGGTCATGTTCCAGCCGGCCATCTTGCCAGGGGATTATTGCAAGTTTACTTGCAGTATTTTTTCTTTTGTTCTCGTTTGACCAATAATTTAACTTGAAACATTCAAATCTATTGTGATTAAATCTTTACTGATAAAATTCACAGAAAAAATAAACAAATTTTGAAGAAATTTTTATCCTCAAAAAAAAATCTTCTGGTCACTTAAATACACTATCATTGATCCACCGGAAAGCGCAGAAATATTTTAATTTTGCAGGAATAGCTTAAAAATTAAGGATAAAATCTGGACTGCTATAAGTTATTGTTTCCAACTTGACATAAAAGGAAGAAAACGCAGTGTTCAAAGATTTGAATCTCTTCGGCAGTAATTCTAATATATCCGATTTATTAGGTTGATTTTTGGTCTTATAATTTGCAGGTATGTTAGTACCTATACTCATACAACATCATAAAGCTTTTTTTTTTTTATTTTCTGATTTAGCAATCACTGATAGTGCCTAAAACTGGATACTACCTGTTCTAATTGGCCTCCTATGCCTCTTTTCTTATTGTTAACTGGATGTTATTATCATGTAATGGGCAATTAGAGTATTGTAAGACTGGTGGTATTAACCCTGGAGCTAGCACACATTTGTAACACATCTCATGTAAAAAAGGTTTGATTTATTAAATAGTTTGACGACTGACAGGATCCCTGAAAATGAGTCTTAAGTGCCGCAAATGGTGACTCCTTAAGGAAGGGGCCAAAACAAAGTTTTGTACAGGGGTCAATTGTTAATGATCCAATCATGTTGAAAAGCACACCATGTTTATGTGTCTAACATAAGGATTCAGAAAAGGTATAGTTTGTATATGCTCTGACCTAAAGTTTAAAATTTATAGGCTAAAACAGCAAAACATAGGGTCAAGTCAGTCATTTGACTGGTCAAACTTTAAGTTGCCGGATTTGGATAAAAAAAATTGTGCAAATTATTGGTGGAGTGTCATAGGGTTAAAATAAGGATCGTTGTAACTGTGTCACATGCTTATTTTCTGAAGAGTGGGCCAGAAGGTCACGGCCCTTGCATTCAATGGGGCCTTGATCTTGTTATCCCCCTACGTTTCTTAAGCAACATTTGAAGACACTCAAACGATGCATGAATAATGGATATTTTCCAAGGTCAATTTCAAGAACTTTGATTTTTTTTTCAAAATCACAGACAAGTGTTTTTATTTGGAAAGTTAATAACATTCGAAAAATCTTGTTTTTTTTTTTAAATTAAATTTTTGCCATGGATTTTCATCATTTTCAATATGGACTTTCCTCTTGAACTAGTAATTTGTCCCAAATATGGAAGTTTTAAACGCCATCGTTTCACTTTACGGCCAACATTGTAGTCTTAAGGTCTATAGGTTGCTCCAAG
The DNA here is from genome assembly GCA_023653785.1 of Ophioderma brevispina. NCBI lineage: Eukaryota > Metazoa > Echinodermata > Ophiuroidea > Amphilepidida > Ophiodermatidae > Ophioderma > Ophioderma brevispina. The sequence continues at coordinate 23,870 of JAMKCH010084804.1, forward strand.
ACAATTCCCTCCTCATATCTCTCTAGCTTCTAGGTCTTGTTTGTTTTATTCCAAAAATTTAGTGTCACATTTGACTGAAACAATCCAGACCAAAGGTCCACTCATATTCACTGACACTGTAAATGCAGTGCAGTGAAATGGATGAAAAACCATCTCTGCTCAACACAGCAGCAACCAGTGCCATGGACACTGTGTGCCTGCTCTGTGTTGGTCCGATGGTTTCATCCATTTTACCTCACTGCCCTGGCACTGCCGTGCGTTGCCTGGACCTTCCCGGCTGCCTCCGCGCTTTTCGACCTCTCCTCTTGTTCTGTATCCAATTCCGGGGTAAGTTTTAGCATGTAACTTTGAGTTTCAAGAGTAGTAGTATATATTTTGGCTTGTAACTTTGCAAATCATTTGATTAGTGTATGTAAAAAAGATATACATTTCTAGAAAGAAAATTGGACGATGAACCGGATGATGTGGACATCAGATTAATGTAAAATTTTCCCGGTATTTTGGGAAAGGAAAAAAGGGAAAAATACCAAAAGACATGATTTTGCCCCAAATTTTCAGACAGCATTACTAAAAAATCAATTGAATTTTATGATTTCTATGTTCTCTTTTTAGAACACAAGGACAACTTTTGTCTAGGGACGTTTTTGTCATTTTTTAAAAATAGAACGTTTCGCAAATATAAGGAAAAATGTCAGAAAAGCCTCATATGATTTTTTAACTTTTCTTTTCCAAAATTTGAGTTATATTGGGAATATCTTTAGTTAGAAATCAAAAATGAAAATTTGAGAAAAACCGTCCTAGAGAAGACCGATTGGATAGTGTATGACAAGTTAAAACTCTTACCTTTTACTTAGGTTATTTTTGGAGTTATCTTCTCTGAAAATTTGCCTATTTGCGAAAATTGAACATTGAGAAAATCCGTGTTTGTTTTAGTAAATGTAAAAAGTGACTTTTCACGCCCATTTCAAGCTTTCTCTTTCTCAAAATAACTTCAAATTGAGTATTGTTGTGCAAGTGATGAAAATACATCTTTAGTACTATTGGAATAAAAGTCTTCAACTTCCACGAAATATCAGACGAAATTGAAAAATTTCATCTGGTCTAAATTAGGGCTTTGTTTACATTTTAAATTATTTTTCGTTTTTCCAAATGAGTTCGCGCAAAAGTACATTTAACAGAGCCGATTCAGTAAGCAGCAAAAAATCCACCACGCAACGCGGAGAGGCTTGCGCCTTGTTGCTGCCGGCGTGTACGTTGCTTAAATTCCCGCGTTGTTAGACATGTGGTTTTGTGTCGCCTGCCATAGGACAGGAAGACACATAGGGATCCTTTGTCACTGTAGTTGTCTGGTTGTGATGTCTGTTGATGTCTGTTGATGTCTGGTTGTAAAAAAGGGTTCACTTTGCATGTAATATCCACATACTTTGAATTGTATTTTTAAACCAAACATTGGTTTTTCACAATTTCAACATTCAACCATTTCATCCCCCACTGGTTGATGAGGTCCACAGGTCACATGACAAGGTCAAAGGTCATGTGCGGTTAAAGTTGTAAAATAGGCTGAAAAGTGTAAAAAATTGACCTCATTTGAAAAAGTTGAAGTTTCAATTGGAACCAAAACTGAATAATAGGTGCAACATGGGATCCCTCATTTGTTGATGAAGGTCAAAGGTCAACATTACCCAAGGTCAAAGGTTATGTGAGGTCAAGTTGTAAAATGGGCTGAAAAAATGTATAAATTGCCCCATTTGAAAAGTTGGACAAGTTCAATTGGGAAACCAAAACTGAATTTCATAGGTGCCACCATGGGGATCCCTCATTTGTTGATTGGGTCAAAGGTCACATACCAAGGTCAAAGGTCATGTGAGGTCAAGTTGTAAAATGGGCTGAAAATTGTAAAAATTGGACCTCATTTGAAAAGTGATAGTTCCAATTGGAACCAAACTTGAATCATAGGTGAACATGGGATCCCTTTCAGTGTTGATGAGGTCAAAGGTCACATATCAAGAGTCAAAGGTCATGTTAGGCCTATCATTCACTACCGCGACGGCAGGCGACACAGCGGGGTCCGAGGACGCATTATTTTTTGACTTTTAAATGGTCAAATAAAGCTGTTTAAATGGCAAAAAAAATACCACTCAGGATTGTTGCATGGGAATAAACTGTGGTGGTAAACGATGGAAACAAAGGTTGTGATGTTCTTAAAAATGTGCAAAATCAGAAATCATGTAAAAAACAAACGCACGAGGGTTGACACTGCCCTTAAAACCTTGACAACTAGAAATGAAACGCTAGTAACCTAAAATCCTTAATTCCCAAAGTTAGAGATGAATCGGATGTTTCGGTCTCATTGCAGTAAACATTTATGCATGTATAACAGTGTATCAGGAGACCGTGTTACAAAATTTCCGGATCTCGTGAATTTTATAACCAAAAATTGTGATTTTCTATACGAAGACTTTGATTTGCAGATCTTAGTTATTTTAACACAAGTGCTTATTATATGGACAGCAGTAATGTATATGCAAAAACCCGATTTGTTTGACTATTAGTGTGCCTCATTACGGAAATCTGAGTCAGCCTCAGGGGGGGTTCGCGACAGCCAACCTAACAGCAACGAGGGCAAAATCAAAAGGGCATTCAACTTAATCCGGGTGCTAGTCTGTTTCAAACGATTAACGGTAGGGGGACGCTATTACGCATATCAAATGGTTACACACAGACTTGACTAAAGACTAGCCTGTCACAAATATTTAAATCCAAATGACCGTTATTGAATTCACTATTTTGCAGCCCGGTTTATTTATACATGGATATTACTAAGATCTTTTGACCAAAGGTTAAGAGATATTTTTAATGTCACTGGGACCGAACTGCCATAGGAAATGCACGTAGCAGTTCCCCAAATTACCGTTGGAATCCCCAATGCCAAATTCGAGCAGATCGTGTCCTACCCCCCCTGGTCAAGCCTTTAAGTTATGGTTGTGGTTGTTCTCCTCAGATCTACTTTTAACAGAGAAAAATGATGCATACTTTACAACAAAGAAAAATCTCCCGGTGTGCTTTCACTCTCCCGTATCAAAAATGCTCCATCATGTCGCTGTTTGCTCAACATCTCCTCAGCACTAGCTTAGTAACTTTGCCATGAAACCACCTGAAGAGAAATGTTTTTAAATCAATTTTCACCCTGTACATTCCTTTTTAAATTATTGTACAAATGATCAGTTGTCCAGAAGGATGCCATGCAGGCCTTTACCAGGACTTTTTTTTGGGGGGGGGGGGTGGGATTTTTCCAAAAGTGGACCATTTTTCCCAAATGTGGACCTTTTCACATAGCGGGGGTGAATTTGGCAAATGGACCTTTTTGCCCAAAGATTGCCCTTTTTTGGACCAAAAAAGCCTAAAACCCCTATTTTTTTCTTCCTAGCTCGCTTTGCTTTCACACATCATTTTTGTGGACCTTTTTTGAATTTTGGAGATTTGGTGGGTACATCGCACCCCCCTTGGCACGGCTCTGATGCCATGTGCATAACTATGAACTTTAAATTGTATTAAAATGTGGGTGACACGCATCAATGCAATCAACCTCGTCCCCTCCACTTGTTCTCATTACCCAGCCTCAATAATAATGTTTCCCCCTTTCATGATATGAACAAGAACAGTGGCATAAAGGCGGGGGGCAGGTTGCCGTGAAAAATTTGCAAAAATCATGCTAAATCAGACCATTTTTTAATTAGCCCTCTGACCGGAAAATTGGCCTTTTTGACCCCCCTGAGAGGGAAACCTTCCAAGACTGTGATTAGCCCCCTCAGAGCGGGCAGAGGCCCGATACGCCACTGAACCAGCATGTCACCAAATGTGGTCAACCACATTATTAACACACTGTACTATTGGCCAATATCAGAGGGGTTTTGAATCCATCCCATGAGCATATAATGTTGCCTATACTGTACTAAACTAAACCCATGTCAGTACTTCAAGATAAAAAGTTTTCCAAAGTTTAGACCACAAACAATTCATAATCCTGCCAAAAAACTCCCCAAGTACTAATGCTTGTGGGCTAAAATGAGGTTTTAACATTCAGGGTTTTTAGGTGTTAAGATAAGATTTTATGTGATCACATGACCTATTGAGGTGAATTTCCCAAATCTGGTGCTTTATGGGATTGACTCAAAACACCCTCTGGCCAATATATGGCACATTTTTATAGCTTATACTATCTAAAACGGCTGGCCTGATTTAAAGGTCTATAGCTTCATCCACTAACCTTGTCCCCAGGGACCTCAGATTTTACCGGAAATAGTCAAAATTTTGGTGTCAGATGACAGCTCCTATTTTTCTCATTTACTCTGTGAAATCTTATGGCTAAAGGATGTTTGGTTTGGATGTTATGAATGAAAATGTGCCTTATTTTAGTTGACCAATATTATCTTTACAGAGTATTCAATGGGGCTATGTTTTTAGCTCCTACATGAAAACAGAAATATTCGAGTGATTTTTCTTAAAAATCTAGTTTAACACGTCTCTCTATGGAGAATGAGCATATAGAGGGCGCTATAACATACAAATCATGCCCTTTGTAGGCCTATATGGCAAGATTCCTGCAATAGATTTTTCTGATTTTTGCAGAGGTAATAATAGCCTTTGCATGTTGTCAAAATTGTGTCGCCACTGCTTAAAATTGCACTAGAAATAAAAGAGACGATTTTCATGGGGTCAAACAGCTGTGAAGCTTGCATGTAATTCGACTTACTCATTGGGCTTCATTTGAATATAATTTTTAGGCACCAATCCTTCCCTTCCGTCTAATTCTGCCTTGTCCCAATGTTCATCATTATCATCATTAATTAAGATCTGAAAGAAAGAACAATTTTGGTAATAAATTATTTATACTTTCAAAGTCTTAACCTTAGCTAAGGTATATTACACAACACATAAAAATATTTCTGTCATTTGATTGGTGGATATTATATCATGTGACATAAAATATTTGAGACTAGTTCCCAGAAATTTCACAGGAGGGAAAAAAGTTCCCATAAAAAGCTACTATTTCCCCCATCACAGGGAAACAGTTCATTTTTATGGGAACCTTTTTTCCCTGCATTGGTATCTTTGACTAACCTTGAGGTGCGGTGGTGGTAGCCCGATTTGACCAGACCTTTGACGAGACAAGTCTTCAAATGACGAAATATTTTTGATGTTATATAAATCAAATAATGGAATGCTCGATATTCGTGAAATGGTGCAAAAGATCTCCCCTCGGTGGACTGGGACGTGGCCTACTATTTCCCTCGGCCTCGGTCTCGGGGAAAATAGTAGGCTCACGTCTCCAGTCACTCGGGTAGTGATTTGCCACCATTTCCATCACTGAGCATTCAATATCAATATTGTATATTATTTACCCTTCAGTTGGTCCAAGGCAATTATAGTATTAGTCTGTATTTAGTTAGGGGAAAAAAATTGTCAAAAATTATGAATATTTTCAGACCATGACCACAGCTGGGAACCAGAGAGGTACAAGTGGTCTTCCCACAATGCAATTCTTCCAAACAATTGCAACTGGTTATCACTGAGTTTTTGTGACAAAATAATACCAGAACTCATACCAGTCTGGATGTGGGAGAGCGTGGCTAGTGTTGTTAGGGTGTGGCCTATGGCGCCCAAATATACCAAAACAAATACCGGGTTCGATCCTGGTTGGGGTTCACTTGTGGGATTTCACCGGGTGTCAATTCTGGATTTAATCGGTGTACGAGCTCTTGATTTTAAAGAACAGAAGTAATACCGCTCTCCTCCATGGTTCACTTGGAATTGGGCCAAATGAATCATGAAAGCATCCCGGCCTTAGGAGGGGACGTTAAGCCGTCGGTCCCTGTACAGAGAGTCACAAAACTGGACATGTACATCGCAGTCAGTGCGAATAAGAGTAGGGTGTTTAAACCATGACTGTTTCCAATCCGACCCAGTTTCAAAAAAAAAAAAAAACGCGGGCCATGTTAGGAGTGTCCGTGTCATAGATACACGCGGCCCCGGATAGGCTTACACAGTTGAATAACTCCTGACACCACCACAAGCCATTCAGAATGACTTGTGGACACGATAAGATAACGAACGATCCCAGTCTGGCAATGAAAGTACTTTGTCACTATAAACTCATGTGACAACCCAGGCAAAAAATAGTATTGGGTAAAAATGCATTGTACACCATGATCCAAGTACAGTTGACCTCAAACACAAACCTTGATCTTTGTTTATCTGTAATGCGTATAAACACATCAGTGTTACTAAGTGTTGAGACGTTGTTGCTGTATGTCTATGGGCGGGAGACGATATGACCAATTCCTCAAATGACTCATCATTTTAATATTTGGTGGTTGTTTTCTTTCTCATTAAAGCAGTTATATGGCATTGTTCACACTTATCCATGATTATAAGTAAAAACAAATTCCACACTTTTTTCGATTCTCACATTATCGCTGCTAATCCATTTAAAAAAAAAAAAAAAAGGAAAGCGTTGCGGTTCAACGATTGATATGTCCTCACAGTGAAGACTCCAAAATGACAGCATTACAAGTTACAAAATATCCATGGTATATTCCATGCGAATCTTCTCCGTGAGTACTTTTGTCCAGCAGTCAAGACGGACAGGGTTTTCCCTCAACGACCACTAATATTCTGCCTACAATCTACGTATTCTACCACCATCAGTCTGCCGCTAAATGTCCTCAGATAGGACCACAAACTGGACTCCCTTTTTGATTCCAAAAAACTGAAGCTCTTTGGCTACTTAAAAGGCGACAGCAGAAAGTTCAGCTTTCAAGCTCCTCCAAAGTATTATAAATCATGGCACTATGTAAAGCAACAAATCTACCATATGTAAGATTAAAACTAGCATAATATACTGTATGAGCTTGTTACAAAAAGGTTTTTACACAATATTCCGTAATTAAATTAAGGACACGAAAAAAAAAAAAGTCAGGAAATTTTGAAATATTTCTGCTAAAAGTAACATTTTTAATTGAAAAATGTTTTTTGTTTTTGATTTTGTTTTATCAAACAGTTTTCCGTAAATTTGGAAAATCGGTTTCTTAATTTACAGAAATTTCTCACAGTGTAGTGTATCTATGTGTGTGGTTGAGGGTGTGTAGTAGGGGTAGGTATGCTAAGCGTGAGTATGTGAGTAGTTTATTTGACACGATACTCTTTGTCAGAAAACCTTTTTACAGATAAGCCTAGTTTTAAGGCATGATGCGATCACCCGCTAACTCCGCTTATGGATTGTTAATGCGCGTACATCTAATAAAGGGTATCTTGAACAAATATACGTTTTTATTGATTTGTTGATTTGTGTTCACTAACTTTCATTGTTAAGTTTGTTGCTTGAAGCACCTTCAGAATGAAGGTTTGCCACTGTTATAAAATGAGTTTTCAATAAATCAATAAAACTGCTGGCCCTGATGAGTCTTTCCAAGAGATGTATTTAAATACTCACAGCTAGATCCCTCCTACAATAATATACAGCATGCATAAGATATAAACATAACCGTGCACTGACCATTGGATTTCACATAAATTACATAATCTGCATTGTATTATCACCTAATATAATATCATTGGAAAGCCCCAAATTATGCAATGTTTTGATCTCAATGCATAAACAAGTTGAATCAGTTTTTAAGTTTAGCATTCTTGGCTTGGGGAATTCCCCATTACCTCTTTAGTTATAAACAAAAAGGGGGCATATCCAACATCGCACTAGGGGAATTCCGTTCGTCTTTCTTCTCTTGCACATCTATCTGATGTAACGTAAGGCATAAAAAATGTTGTGGCAATAACAGAGATCTTAAATGTTTTACTCTAAAATTGAATACAAGATGCTACTATTTAGAGTTTTTTTTCAAATGACATAGCAAAGATCTTTTATTTTACTTGTTGTAGTTGCGTTTATGTCTGTTTGTGATTTTTTCGTCTTTGTGCTTGGTAAAAAATATTTGTTTTAATTGTGGATTTTGAAAAAATGGGTCGTCGGCAGAATAAATTTTTTTTATTTTGTGATAATTGCATTATAAAAACTTTTGAGTCGCAGGTTTTTTAGGTCGGTCAAGTTACACCAAACAAACAAGTTTTTATGCCTAACAGGTGTGATCACAAGTAGCACAAGGGGATTTCCATATAATAAACAAAGTACTTTTTCCACAAGAAACCTTTCTCAACATATAAAACAGAAAATAAAACAATATTTTGATCACAAAAAGGGGAGCCAATATAACACATGTAACTCTAACTTCCGGTAATATAAAAGCTAAGACTAATATATCAAAGAAGGTTCACAGCGATTAAAACCAGAACTTTTGATATGTAGTCGTAATCTATTATTGTGATGTATGCCAAACCGATTGGCAGAAAGGCGTTGTTTTGTGATACTTAACAAATCAATAATTCTACGGACCACCACACCACTGGCGTAGTACAACTACCCGGGGTATATGATAACAATAGATAGATATGGAACGTTGCGGTTGATATGAGGTTGTTTGTGAGGTTGGTTGATGCTAAAAATATGCTTACCAGGTCTATTTTTAATTCAGTTTCTGTTCTTTTTACTTAATGCGTGTACAAAATTACCTTGATAAGGGCACCTTTTTTGAAAGAAAGCAATCCTCGTTGGTTGCATTGAAGTCATATTGTGCAAGCGTCCATTGTGCTGACTTGGTTTGGCCACCAGCACGTCTGTAGCACTAGGGTAATTTACAAAAGATTAAGTTCATATTACTGTAAAACAATTTATTTTCACGGCAACTTAATTTTAGCAAATTAGCAAATTCATTATTTTGCAGCAATTTAATTTCATAATTTTGAATCAAACCTGCCTTATGTTAGACTATAGGAATTCTTTTATGGTGGCAATTTAATTTAGCGATGTGGAGGGAGGGTCTTAGCGAAATTAAATGCTAGCGAAAATTTCTTGTTTTACAGTAGTTTTGGTTTGAATCGTGGATTTTAAAACCTAGGTCAAAATTCCGTTGAACCCAGTTTGTAAATTTTTTCCATTTTCCATCTTAAAAATAATAACATGGTTTGAACTAGGTGTTTAAAAAACTGTTTTAAACTCGATTTCAACTGGTGGAATTCCGAGGGGGAAGGGGCGGCGCCAGGGTAAAATTCATAGGAGGGGCAAAAAATCATGGGGGGGGGGGGACAGTACAAAGAACATTGGAAAAAACCTAAATTGCATAAAACCCATTTTTCCTGAATTTTTAAAATCTTAGGTGGGGCCAGCAGTGGGGGGGGGGGGGGGTTCTCAGGGGTTGTGTGTGGTACCATGCTCATGCAGGGGTTCTGAAAAGTGACCCCTCCCGGAGACAAATTTCATGAAAATATACCATGTGGGAATGTTTTTTGGTCAACATATTACCACTAACGGGACCGATCTTGAGTAAAATTATAATCCTTGTGGGACCTGTAATAAGATATAACTTTAAAATAACCAATGAAAGAAAAAAATTAAACACTGGTGCTACTTGCAAGAAAAATTTTACATCCCAGTATTTTGCTGAGTTGGAGGTGTTAATTTAGGTTAATTTTACTTTTGTATCAATGAACCAGTCACAATCACAAATCGAATGGTACCCTAGGGGACAGAACTAAATGTGAATTTGTACCTTTTTTTTTTAGTGGTATGACAACCCAAATCATCCCCCCAGTTCATTTATCCCCATTTGCAGCAACATATAGTCCCTTTTGAACGAGATGTTCTTGAATTTTTTCCAAAATTTGACCCAATTTACCAATTATGTTCCAAAAGTGGATGGGCTTGGATCCCCCCCCCCCAGTTCTGACCATCTGCTGGATTTTGACCTGAGTTAAGAAAGTGACCTTTTGTTATACATGTACTTTGATATTATGCTGTGGACAGAATGTTTTTGTCACTCAGGGACAGATATTGCATTGTTAAATGGCTATGTTTATGTATTCCGAAAAACTATTAATTTTTGTGACTAAAGAGAGACTCAAACCCCATGACCTATGGATTATAAGGTTAATTTTCAGAACACATGCATTCTCAGATATTTGGTTTGTCTGTGGTTGGGGGGGGGGCGGCAGGGCATACCGAGGGGGGGGGGGCAGTAGTTCGGATAAGCATAACTTCACAATTATGTATTTAACATGTTGTCATTTAACGGATATGTAAGGTCAGTTAAGATTGTTAAATCAGCGAAGCAAGCATACTTGGCAACAAAATCAAGCTAATTAATGTCAGAATATACAGGCTGTCCAAAAAAAACACTCGGGACAAAGGCATTTTGATACCAAGAAAAGTACGCATGGGTCGTTGTTTGGTATCTTTTGCAAGCCAATGAAATAAGCTTTAATTTGCTATTTCTTCCATTCCAATCCGATACTTAGAACAAAGATATGCTTCATCAATTATGAGAGGACAAAATCAGCTTGGTCCGATTTCTGCCTTTAAGCACTTGAAATGCATGATGCAACATGAATACACTTGGCTTCATAGTACATCTTCTTGCTATCTTAAAAGGAAAACAAACAGATCTTGCTGGGTTTCTCTATTAAAGCGGCACTGGCACATTTTCACAAAATATGAAATTTATCCAATTTGCTCTCAAATGATAGTCTCGGCCACTGGAAGAAGAGATATTATTTTACACATAAAAATAACATACCCCAAAACAGATAGGGACATTGATATGAGGATAAAGACACCCAGGTAATTTGTAGGCCAACTTTGAAGTTTTCCATAACTTTAATCAACAAATGTGTATATTACATGAATATTTTTGACTCGTACTCACTGATATTAAAACCACAAAGGTTATAGACCGGTCAAACAGTGTGCATAGCGTGGGAAACATGCATACGGCGTACGTGTTCTTGTGTTAAATGCCATTTTCGTCGTCTGCTGAATTTAACGTCGCCGGCGACGCTAAATTACAAAAACGTTCTGTTTACCCATAAGGAAGCTGATTTGGTCTTAATCATTTCGGTGACGGCTTTTGTATATAAAAGCTTTACAACCATGCAAAAATATCGATTTTGCAAATCTTGAGGGCGCATTATTTTTCAAATGTGCCAGTGTCTCTTTAAAGAAAGGCTTCAAGTTTCCTATCACTGTGTTTTACCAAACGCTCATCTTTGGATCTACCACAACGACTCTTCTAACAAGAGAAATGTTGGCTTCAGTTCTTGCCATTCTGCAGGTCCGTTATGGGTCTGTTTGGACTGCTACTGGTGTCTTATTTCCAATTCTGCCTGCTTCATTAGTCCATGTAGGACTATTATAAGAAGTTTCTCTTTCTTTTTGTATTAGTGCAGCGTGGTGTTTTGCATGTTTTTCGTACGAAATCATCAGATTTTCTTGGGAAAATTCAGCACGGAAAGTGTCTGGTCTTGATTGTTTGGTTAATTTGGTTTGGTTTTAGCATTCTGTGTAATTTTGAGCGATTTGATGGTCTGCTAATGAAAGTGAACCGACTGATTATTTTGGAAAAATACAAAGTATTGCTGATCATGAAGACAATGTTCACACTTTATTGACAATAATGAAGTTCAAAAGGAATCGTCAACATCTTCAGTAGGTTCAATAACCAATCAATAACTCAATCAATAACTAAATTTTGAGTATGTTACAAAATCATGTTTCCCGCAATCTTACAAATGTAACCAATGCAAATCGACCAATCCGAATTTGTACTCTTCTTTTAACAAATCTTTTTGTTTTACATACGCATTGATATTGAAAACAAAATAAACGGTAAATAAAAGCTTATATTTATTTGGCTTTAAGAGCATATCAAAAAAAAGAACAGTATACCTTTTTTAGTTTTGTAACAAAATACTGTGTCCCGAATGTTAACATTTTTTGGGAGGGACAGGCTGTACATTCTAATAACATTCTACTATCTTTTGTGGAACTGTTGTGATCAAGACATAAAAACATTGGGCTGAATTCTCACCTTGATTCCCACCCCACCAGGCGGTGGCGGCCAAGCCTCATTCATTATAGCAATTCCACAAAAATGTCAAAAGAAATTACAGCAATACTAAGTGCAAACCACAAAACCAATTTGGGTGCTTCGATGTGGGTCGGTCATGGGTGTTCTCATGACCTACATACGACCTTGTCCTCGTTCGTTATTAATACAAAAGTCAAAATCACCCTTCCAGCGGAGTTAATTCTTCAACTCCGGATGGTTTGAGTAAAAATATTCCTTGACAATAATAAAAAATCATGAATTTTTCGTCCAGATTTCGCTTTACTGTTAACCATTGCGATAGTCTGAAAATGAATTTCTTGGCCGCCCTCACCTGACCCCCACAGCAATGTGTTGCCAACTAAGAAGTGAATAAGATTTGATCATCTTGCAACATGTAGCTTTTAACATGGTTGTGAGGAGGAAAGATAGAAAAGGAGGAGGGGGAGGAGAAAAGAAGAGGGAGGAAGGAGAGGAAAAAAATGTGTTTAAAAATATTTCTGTATACTACTTACCTCGTATAGTTGTCTACACCAAGAATCATGAGATATTCAAAAAGTCCTGTAGTAATTACCTAGAATTCCAAAAGTACACATCCAATAAAACTATCCATGACCTTTTAATAACACAAGCACACACAAACATTTACAAATCTGACAACCTGTCTACAGAGAACTACTGCATGTATGTAATGACGTTACTTACCATGTGGGTTACAAGCATTTAATAAGTGTGGTCCTGGTGAAGCCATAATATTAAAAAGATCATCCTTGAAGGCTATTCAATGAATGAAATAAAAATTGGCCTTGTAAAAGAGATGTATCCTGATGATTCCCACTGATAGAGAGGGGAGAGAGTGGAATGACACATGGTACATTCTGCAATAAGTCTGCAATAAATGGTGTTATATTCCTTTTTAAAGCCAATATTGGTAAAATAAGCCACTTTTTAAATATTTTTTGTAGGAAATTAAGTCAATTTTCTTAATAAATTTGAGCTAAAATGTAAGAAAATTAAAAAACTCACAAGGTTAAAATCACACCCTGTGTATACTACATGGTCCCTAACCTCCAGACAAATCCTCTCACCCGAACCCAACTTAAGACAGGGCCACAATGCATGATACAAAATGATTCCCATGATTCATTCATGTCATGCAACATACTTACCAATACCTTTATTACCATGATGGAGCAATTACCACACTAAAATTTGATACAATGCCTTTAAAAAAAAAATCAACATTTGTTCAATTGTCATTTGTTTAACCATGCATGCATGCATATAAATGCACACACACACAACACACTCAGAAAACGTCAAGAAATTTGGAAGTCATTTTGATTTGATTTTTAATTAGAGAAAAGGCAGGAATGTTTTGTTTAAATAGAGAAAAATACAAAATATTGGCAAAACTAGGAATTTCGCAGTTCTCGGCTTCTAGGTTTCAGTTGTGCTGGTTAGTTTGAGACTTGTTGACAAGGGGGGGGGGGTAAATTGTGGGTTGCCAGTGGGTTCATTGCTTGGCGGTTGGATCGTGGATGCTTCTGTTCAGAACCTTAGCGGTCGCTCTAGCCATTTGTTAACCGAGTTTGGCTGGAATTTGGTTATGTTGAATTGAAAGCGACGTTTTCCTGCAATTTTAATTGTTTGAATTAATGTCAAAGATGACTGGTAATTCCGTGGCTGCATTTTCAGCCGACTTGCACGTTTGTTAGGTGGACTGTTGACTGGAATCAGTTGGATGCATCTATCTTATCTTAGCGCCAATCAGTACAATCACTCAGTATAAGAGTATGGTGGTACTAAGTGAAAAAGTCCTTGTCACAGGAACAAATATCAACAAAGTGTGCAACTAAGACTGGTGTCACATAAAAAGAAGTTCGGGTGCTAGCTACGGAGTGTGAGTGGCTTCCAGCGACTCCGGAAAGTCTCCAGTGACTAAGCTGAACCCAGTAAAGCGGGTAGGGGGTCCAGTATGCAGATGACACTTAGAAAAAATCTGTGCTGTAAGAGAATTCTACATGTCAGTGGGCTGTTGTAAGCTGTGGTGGTAGCCCCTATTTTTGCTTGGTCTGATATATACACCCATCAAGTTTTGTAAGGTGCCACGGCATGGATGTCCCGATGAAGCTGTAATTTTCTTGCCAATTGCTTGGAATATGACGTCCAGGGGTTTACAAAAATGCAATTTCATGCGCGAACAATTCCTTTCGTGTTTGTTTATTTATATTATGATTCTTTGTTTATTTGGAATTTTTAATTATAATGTATATATTTTATTCCATTGTTTATTTTGTTTTTATTATGTAATTTGTATATGTTTTACATCTCTTTATTTATTAAAAAGGTATCGGTTGTGTTTGTTTTTATTTACCTATTTAGTCATCTTTAGTATGTTTAGTTCAATTTTATTGTAACAATTTACTTTATTCATAATTTAGTGTGAGTTTATTTCTATTATATTTTTCATTGCGATTTTTAGTTATAATTATATGTATTTATTCAAACATTTTTGGTTTTTTAATTGTATTTGTGTTTATTAGCGTTTTTTTTATGGGGGGGGGAAACGGAGCATTCTAATCGTATTTTGTTTAGTGTTAATTTTTAATTTTGTTCATTGAAACGATTTAATATTATTAATATTTTTTTGTGTCGTATCCGGCTTTGATTTTATTAATTTTTAAAATACTTTGTATTTTTTAAGTTTTTTACTTATTTTATTTTCTTATCCATTGTGCTTTTTATTTTTTTATATATTTTGTTGTTTTATCATTTATTTTTTGTACTGAAGTTTTAAATGTATTTGGTTCCATTTACTTATTTCATTGTTTATATTTCTATTCCTTAGGAGAAGTCGCTATATAAATTCTGTTATTATGTTATGTATTTTTTTTTATTTATTCATCATGTTATTTTAATGAATGTCTAAGACTATAGTGTAACACGGATTTTTATTGGTTTTAGGTTCTAAATTATTTGTTATTGATTTTCTCATCTGTTTTATTATTTTTCATTTTATTAATTTTTTATTTCTATTTTGTACGGATTTTTTCTTTATTTCATTCCAGTGTGTTTTATTAAGTTCTTCTAATTTGTGTTAATTTCTTTAGTTATGCTTTAGGCCTATATTATGACTTTTGTGATGGTCATGTGCGCAAAAAAAAAACATCTCTGGTTAACCCCAAACTTAAAATTTTCTAAAAATACAATTAAAGAAGAACACCCCCCAAAAAATAAATCAGCCGCCGGGGATTACCTACTGCCTGAGCTTCAGAGAAAGAGGTATTGCGAGATGTCAGTAGTTAATCAGCGTAAAAAACACGAACATACTATCTACATACAAAATATTTCACTACAAAACAACGTAGCACTAATGATCAGTGGGGAAAGGGAAAATTACTACGGCAGATCTTCAGAGAAAGAGGTAATGCGAGATACAGTATTTATCATCTAAAAAACACGAACATACTATCTATCACCACAAATATTTCAGCTAAAAAAACCAATGACACATAGGCCTTAATTATCATTGGGGGAAATGACACACAAAAATATAGTCGCCTCGAATTCGTCCTTCGGGCACTGCAAAATGATATTCATTGGTTAATTCGTCAAAAAGCTATTCCAGGTAACCCCCCACTATTTAGCTAGACACGTCATAGCCCGTACACGACCACAACATAGCTACCAAGGAGTGCTAGTCAGAGCAACCTTGGACTGTCACATTACCACAAGGAAGTACCCAACTACCCTACGTTACAATCGCCCGAGGGGAATCAACCATCACTAATTTCCTTTTTTTTGCAGCAATATTTTATTTTCACTACACATTTACGCATGTTTAAACAAAATCCGCTCTCCTAGAAAGCGAAAAAGAAAAAAAAAAAAAAAAGAACCTGAAAAAAAAACAAGGAAAAAAAAAAAAAAAAAAAAGAAAAAAAGAAAAAAAAAAAAGAAAAAAAAAAAGAAAAAAAAGAGAAAAAAAAAAAGAAAAAAAAAAAAAAAAAAAAAGAGAAGGGAAAAGAGAAAAAAAAAAAAAAACAAAAAAAAAAAAAAAAAAAATAAAAAAAAAAAAAAAAAAAAAAAAAAAGAAAGAACAAGGGCCCGTACATCTGTAAAGCAGTGATAGCTGATCTCGTACATCCTTCAATCCGTAAACAAACCCAACTTTCCATTTAAATAAAAACAAACAATTTTTACAAAAACCCGTTTTTTACCTAAAAAAACTTAAGTAAAGAATTACACCGACAATTTCTAGGGGGTCAAACACAGCATGACATAAATTTGCACGTACCATTTTCACCGTCCGAGATTGTCGACCGTTACTGAGACCGCGAGCCCCACCCCAAAAAAACCCCCCAAATGGCCCAGTAAAAGTAATAACTTGGCAGCGACCGCTAATATGTCTCAAAATGGCACCAGATAGCATATTTTTAACCGAGATTTTCCATCGACTTCTGAACACTGCCACAAGAAACAGGATCAGAGCAACCCCCAATGGTACTGAGTAGTGCGATCCCTAGTGGGGCAAAATTCCCAGGGGCATCCCACCAGCGTGGGCAAAATTTGTTATCGCCCGGTGATTTCTCCAATAATTCTGACCTTGGATGAAATGCCCCAAGAAGAGAAGAAGAGGATGGAAATGCATATTGTGGTCCAAGTCGTCCCGCTATTTCGATCCAGAGGCATCAGCTTGCCCCTCCCCCCCCAGGTCGGTACGCTGTCACCCACCTTTAAATGGCATAATTACATTATACCCATTGCACCTACTTACTCTCTTATCATGTGGTTTATTTCATGCATTGACAGAAAAAGAACATGATTCAGAGTACGTACAGAGGGTATAAGGCAATTATGCCAAATACTTGGTCAAAAAACGGTTACTTAAATGGATTAGCAGTGATTTGCTTATCCGAAACATCGAAAAAATCATCAAAATTCTTATTTGGTTGGCTTGAAATCCGTGTATTAAAGACAAGGCAGTACTTTTTATCTGATTTTGTAATTTCTATACATGCGTATCAAAATTCTGACTTGAGATCAAAAAAGCCTTTCCCGGTGAATATCACAGATTGACTTCAAGCGCAAACATTATTGGTCTTTTGTACTGGTGTAAACCACAATCAGCTGTTTAGTGCAGATTTTGAGATGCCGTCGCTGTATATCTATTTGCGGGAGACGGTACGGCAAATTCCTTCAAATACTTCATTTTTTCACTATTTGGTGGTTTTTCTACATTAAAGCAGTTATATGGAATTGTACACTTATCCCAGATTTATAAGTTAAAATCATGCATTTCCACATTTTTTTGATTCTCTCGCATTATCGCTGCCTATCCCTTAAAATTAGCATGTTTATACTCTGGGACATATAGGGTTTGGTTGGGTGTGTGTGTGACAGTGACTGCAGATTCAAAACCATTACCCATTTCTAAGAGTTATTTCAGTGACAGTGCAATAAGAAAACACACTCATTTTTTATTTGCATGTGTTGCAAAATGTTTTTTGGGTCAATAAGATTAATGAAAAATCCAATACAATTGCCCCAGGCCTATTACTCAGAATTAAATGCTGTCTATAGAGGTTGCTATGTTTAGCATTGGTGATGCTGCTCAACTTAGGTATGGTTGCATGATTGAAAAGTCGATAGACAAAAACAGGTGTATGCTGAATTTCTTCGATTCTTTCTCGCTTTCTTTTAGGCTATTATATTGTGGGAGAGCGTGGTCTAGTGGTTAGGGTGCTTGCCTATGGCGCAAATATACCAAATCAAAAATCCCGGGTTCGAATCCCGGTGGGGTCACTTGCTGGGATTCACTCTGGTGCTCAATTCTGGATTTAATTGACAATAATGAATTCAAAAAATGAATCGTCAACATTCAGTAGGTTCAATAACCAATCAATAACTCAATCCATAACTAAATTTTGAGTATGTTAACAAACTCATGTTTTCCCGGCAATCTTACAAATGTAACAAGGCAAATCGACCAACTCCGAAATTTGTAATCTTCTTTTTAACAAATATTTGTTCTACATATAGCATTGAGATGAAATAAACGGTAAATAAAAGCTTATATTTCTTTGGCTTTAAGAGCATATCAAAAAAAAGAACAGTATACCTTTTTTAGTTTTGTAACAAAATACTGTGTCCCGAATGTTAACATTTTTTGGGAGGGACAGGCTGTACATTCTAATAAATTATACTACTCTTTTGGGAACTGTGTGATCAAAGACATAAAAACATTGGGCTGGATCTTCACCTTGATTCACACCCCCCCAGGCGGGTGGTGGCCAACAAGCCTCATTCATTATAGCAATTCCACAAAAAAATGTCAAAAGAAAAGAACTTACAGGCATACTAAGTTGCAAAAACCACAAAACCAATTGGGTGCTTCGATGTGGGTGGTAATGGGTGTTCTCAGGACCTACAACGACGTTGGTCTTCGTTCGTTATTAATACAAAAGTCAGAACTAACCCTTCCAGGGAGTTAATTCTTCAACTCCGATGGTTTTGAGTACTAAGAAAATATCCTGACAATATATAAAAAAATCAGACTTTTTCGTCCCAGGATTTCGCTTTTACGTGTTAAACCAATGGCGAATGTTGCTGAAATTGGACTCTTTGGCCGCCTCCCTGACCCCCACTATGCATGTTGCAGACGAGATGAAATACGATTTGATCAATCTTGCAACATGTTAGCTTTAACATGGTTTGTGAGGGCAGGAAGAGGAAGTAGAAAAGGAAGGAGGGGGAAGGAGAAAAAGGAAGGAGGGAGGACAGGATCAAGGAGGTGTTAAAAAAGTTCTGTATTTATACTTACTCGTAATAGTTTGTTCGACACCAATGAATCAATGAGATATGCAAAAGATTGTAGTCTAATCACCTAGAATTCCAAAAGTACACATCCAAGAAAAACTATCCATGACTTTAATAACAACAACACACAACAACATTACAAATCTGACATACCTGTCTACAGAGAACTACTGATGTATGTAATGAAGTTACTGTACCATGGTTGGGTACAAGCATTTAAATAATTGTGTCCTTGTGATCCATAATATTAAAAAAGATATCCTTGAAGGTATTCCATTAAGAAGAATAAAAATTGGCACTTGTAAAAGAGGATATCCTGGATTGGATTCCACACTGATAGAGAAAGGGGAGATGAGAGAGTGGATGAACATGGTACATTCTGCATAAGGTCTGCAATAATGGGGGTTTTATATTTTCCTTTTTAAAGCCAAATGGTAAAGATATTATGCCACTTTTAAGAATTTTTTGTAGAAAATTAAGTCAATTTTTTTATTAAAATTTGCGTTTTTTAAAAAATGTAAGAAAATTAAAAAACAATGGTTTAAATCAGCACCTTGTGTATAACTACATGGTCCACCTCAGACTAAATCTCTCTACCCAACCAAACGTAAGACAGCGCTCAATGCAAGAATACAAAATATTCAGCCCTGATTTCAGTCATGTCATGCAACATTACTTACCAAATACCTGTATATTACCATGATGGGCCAATACAACAATAAATTTATTTACAATGACTTGGTAAAAAAAAAATTCCCAAAATTTGTTCAATTGTCATTGGTATGCATCATGTTTATACCGCACCACACAAACACAACACTCAGAAAAAAAGGTCAAGAAATTTTGAAAGTCATTTTGATTTGATTTTTTAATTAGAGAAAAGTCAAGGAATGTTTTTTAATATAGAAAAAGACTTACAAAAATATTGGCAAAACTAGAATTTCGCAGTTCTCGGGTTTCTAGGTTTCAGGTTTTGATGGTTAGTTGGAGGATGGTGGGACAACGGGGGGGGGGAGGCTGGTTAAATTGTGGGTTGCCAGTGAGTTGTTGGCGGTGGTCGTTGATGCTTCTGTGCAGAACCTTATCGGTCGCTATGAGCCATTTGTTAACCGAGTTGGCGGAATTGTAGTTGAACTTTGAATGAAGCAGACGTTTTTCCTGCAAGTTGTGTAGATGGTTTGAATTGATGTCAATATGAATTGTATCCGTGGCTGCATATTCAGGCGACTTGCAAGTTTGTTAGGTTGACTGTTGACTGGAATAAGTGGATGCATCTATCTTATCTATCTTCCAATACATAAATCACTCAGAGTAGAGTATTGTTGTTACTAAGTGAAAAAAGGTGCTTGTTCACAGGAAACAAAGATCAACAAAGGGTGCAGGAAGAAGACTGGGTGCAAGTAAAAAGAAGGTTCGGGTGTGTGTGGGCTAGCTAGCGGAGTGTGAGTGGCTTCAGGCGGGACTCCGACAATCTTCAGTGACTAAGCTGAACCCAGTGAAAGCTGGTAGGGGTGTTCCAGATGCCGACGGACACTTAGAAAAAAAATCTGGTGCTGGTAAGAAGAATTCTAACGTGACAGTGGTTTTCTGTGCTGTGTTAGATGTTGGTGGAGCCCCAGTTTGCTTGGTTGATATATACCACAACATGCAAAAGTTGTAAGGTGCCTGCCACGGACTGGATGTCCCGAAATGAACTGTAAAAAAAAAAAAAGTTTTCTTGCCAATTGCTTGGATAGACGCCGGGGTTTACAATAATGCAATTTTATTCGCGAACAATTACTTTCGTTTGTTATTTATATTAATTCTTTGTGTTATTTTGATTTTTAATTTATAATGTAATATATTTTATTCAAGTGTTATTTTGTTTTTATTATGTATTGTATAGTGTCATTTCTTATTATTATTTAGTTTTTATTTTACTATTTGTCATTCTTTATTGTTTATTTCCATTTTTATTGTAACAATACTTATTACTAATTTAGTGTTTGAGTTATTTCTATTATATGTTCATTTCGATTTTTTAGTATAATGTTATTTATATTATTTCAACATTGTGGTTTTTAATTGTATTTGTGTTGATTGCTTTAATTTTACTTATTTTAGTCATCTCTATTTGTTAGTGTAATTATTTTTTTCTACATTTTTTCATTTAAACGATTTATTATTATTAATATTTTTGTGTATACGGCTTTGATTTTATTAATTTTTGAAAAATACTTTATTATCCTCCCGTTTCTTTTATTTCTTACCATTTTGGCTTTTTCTTTTTATTAATCCTTTTTTCTTTTGGTTGATCATTTATTTGTACGATTTTTAAAAATTTATTTGGTTCCATTTATTATATTCATTTTATATTTCTATCCTTTACAGGGAGAAGCGTATATCAATATCTGTTATTATGTTATTATTGTTTTGAATTTTAATCATTATTTAATGATATTCTAAGACTAGTGTACACGGATTTTTTGGTTTTATTTTTTTTTAAATTATTTGTTATTATTTTCTCATCTGTTTATATTATTTTTTCATTTTTTTATTTTTATTATAATTTGTAATGATTTGTTCTTTATGTCATTCCATTTGTTATTTTATTAATTTCTTTTGTGTTAATTTCTTTGTTTATGCTTTAGGCGTATGTATGACTTTTGTGATGGTAGTGCGAAAAAAAAAACATCTCTGTTTTAACACAAACATTAAAATTTAAAAAAAAAATACACAGTAAGAAATAACACCCCCCAAAAAATAAATCAGCCGCCGGGGTATTACTACTGCTGATCTTAGAGAGAGAACAAGAGGGTATTGCGAGGATACAGTATTTATCAGCGAAAAACACTGAACATCCTATCTATATCTACAAAAATATTTCAGCTAAAAAACACGAAGTAGCCTACTGTTTTGGGGGAAAAGGGAGGAAAATTATTCGGCGAATCTTCAGGAGAAGAGAGGTATTGCGGGATACAGTATTTATCATCTAAAAAAACACGAACATACTATCTATCACACAAAAAATTTCAGGCTAAAAAAAAACATAACATAGGGCCTATAATGTTCATTGTGGAATGAACAAATATTAATTCGTCATTCGAATTCGTCCTGAGGGCACTGCAACAATGATATCATGGTTAATTTCTCACACAAAGCTCTTCCAGGTAGCCCCCCACTATTTAGCTTGACACGTCAAGACGGTACACGACCCACAACAAGCCTACCAATGGAGTAGGTAGTGTTATAAGACAAACCTTGGGAATGTCCGCTATTACCACAAGGGGAACTTACCAACTACCCAGACTTTACAAATCGCCCGAGGGGAGTTCAACCATCACTAATTCCTGTTTTGGCCAGCAAATATTTATTTTCACGACCCATTTACGCGCTTTAAACAAAATCCGCTCTATAGGTACAACACAAACCAAAAACACCAACACCAGCGCAATTTCCGATACATCTTTAAAGCAGTGATAGTGATAGTGTCTCGTACATACTTCAAAAGCCAGTAAACAAACCCAAAACTTTCCATTAAATAAAAACAAACAAAAAATTTTACAAAAACCCCCGTTTTTTACCTAAAAACAACTTTTTTTAAGCTAACGAATTACACCGACAATTCTAGTGGGGGGGTCAAAACAAGAAGCAGTATTTGCACGTACATTTTCACCGGACGAGATTGTCCGAAATTACGGAATCGCCCAAAAAAACAGGCCCAACATGGCCCGAGGAAAAGAATATATATTGGCCTAGCGGACGATAATAATTGTCAAATTGCACAGATAGCATTTTTAACCCGAGAGTTTCCAGGACCTTCTGAACACTGCCACAAGAAACATGATAAGATCACCCACCATGCGAACTGAGGTTATCGATCCTAAGGGGGCAAAAATTCCCAGGGAAGTACCACAGCGTGCGTGCAAAAAATTGGTTTTAGTCGTACCGGTTGTGATTTCCCTCCAAAAATTCTGACCCTTGATGAAATGACCCAAGAAGAGAAGAAGAGGATGGAAATGCATTTTTGGTCCAAGTCGTCCAGCTATTTCCGAGCCAGGCCAGAGGCAGCAGCTGCCCCCTTCCCCCCCAGGTCGGTACCGCGCACCACCTTTAAATGGCATATACATTATACCCCATTGCACCTTACTTACTCTCTTATATGTGGTTTATTTCAGCATTGGGGACAGAAAAAAGAACATGATCGAGTACGTACAGAGGGTTAAGGCATTATGCCAAATACTTGGTCAAAAAAAACGGTTTTACTAAATGGATATACGCCAGTGATTTGCTAATCCGCAAACATCGAAAAAAAATCATCAAAATTCTATTTGGTTGGATTAAAAATCCGTTGTATTAAAAGGCATCAAGGCCAGTACTTTGATCTTATTTGTTTAATTTATAATGCGTATCAAAATTCCAATTACTTGAGATCAAAAAAGCCTTCCCGGTGAATATCACAGAGTAATTCAAGGCAATTATTGGTCTTTGTTACTGGTGTTGTTTAACCACAATCAGCTGTTTAGTGCAATTTTGAGATGCCGTCGCTGTATATCTATTTGCGCGAGACGGTACGGCAAATGTACTTCACATACTTCATTTTTTCACTATTTGGTGGTTTTTATATACATTAAAGAGTTAAGGAATTGTACATTTATCCCAGCATTTATAAGTTGAACATCATGCATTTCACATTTTTGATTTTCTCGCATTATCGCTTTGCCTATCCTTAAATGCCTGTTTATACTCTGGGAACATATTGGGTTTTGGTTGGGTGTGGTGTGTGACAGTGGACTGCAGATTCAAAACAGACCCATTTCTAAAGTTATTTCGTTGACAGTGCAATTAAGAAACACACCTCATTTTTGCTTTGCATGTGTTGCAAAAGGGTTCTTGGGTACAATAAGATTAATGAATATCCAATACAATTGCCCCCGGCCTATTATTGCAGAATTTAAATGCTGTTGTAGAGGTTTGCTGGTTTAGCATTGTGATGGATGCTCACTTAGGATGGTTGATGATGAAAAGTCGATAGACAAAACAGGTGTATGCTTGAATTTCTTCGCTTATTTCTCGCTTTTTTGGCTATTATAGTCAAATTTATCTTCAAGTCAGTGGACGTCAATTACGTTCAGCCAGGAAATTTTTGCATTTATTTTGCTCATGTTACAAGACACATCAATGCAACCAAAAAAGTCTAAGAACAAATGGGACAGTGCGCCATGCACAATACTCCCCTAATTGCTTTTCAAAACCAATGGGATTAAATCGAATTTCACATATCAGGACACCGTTTTGTGTATCTCTTGTTGCCCCCGGGGGGGGGGGGGGGGGGGTAGGCTGGGTGTGGGAGTTGGGTCGTGGTACTTGTATTCAAAGGTGGAATGAGCATGAACACGGACTTACAAAAATGCACCCCAAAACCAGTATTCCACCGACTAAAAAACATACCCTCTAAACAAGTATTTTTGTATGTTTTTGCTATCGTAAAACAAGCAAGCATGTGTCGTTGATATAATGCTTATTATCTTGCTTTGCTTACTTCCGATTCAAGTATTTTTTGATTGATTTTGCTTTCTGTGCATGTGAGTTACCATACCCTCAAAATGTATATAACAATTTCAAGATAAGAAAAACATGCCCTTTTTTTCCATATGTTTGCTGTTTTGTTTTTGACCAAAAACCTGCATAATCAATGTACATGCCTACATCACATTGTTGGAAAAAAGAGACCTTTTACATGTTTTTGTTTCACGCATCAATCCACCTTTGAATACAAGTGGACCCCTGGGGAACAAGCATAAGCCAGGGGTCCATTCGTGAAAAAACCATTAGTAAATCTACGTGCATACTCTGTCATGCATGAGTGGACAAATTTATCAAAACTGCGCTGAACGTGTACTGTATGAAAAGGTTTGTGATGTTTAGGGAATAAAGGAGTTAGCTATACACGTAGGAGTTAAGTTACAAGGTTTCGCGAACGGAACCCTGGTTGTAGCGGGGGCATGCGGTCGCACCGATGCAAAAGTCCCACTTTTTGGTGATGACGGTTCAAAACGTCCAAAAAGGGTGATTTTAGGGGGGTTAGGCAATTTTCAAAAAACCCTCAATTTTTAGAAGATCTGCCCCCCGTAAAAAAATCCGGTTACAGCCTGAAGTAAACAAAATGCAAGAAATGATAGTTGTCATTGATCACCAGCACTGGACACCAAAGAAAAAACCAAAAAAAAGGTGAGCCGTTAAAGGTACAACGGGAGGATTTCAAGTCATCTATCTTTCTGTGATATAGTGATTTCCATATAGATTAGACACTCATAGAGTCTACCTTTATGGGCCGCAGAAATAACACTTATAAGGGAAACAAAAGGTGATTATATATGCTTATATTTCAATAGAAAAGATAGGGTGAATTTTGTATTTGCTCAGTATAGGGAAAATAGAAATTTCACATTTTGTACCAAAGGAAACCATTCTCAGCTTAACCTTTCAAGATTGGGATATTTTTGTTAGAAAGAAAGGCTTTAGACCTCCAGGCAAAAAAAACAGAATTTGCACCATTTTTCTGACACCTGTGTTATTGGAAATCTCAATGGCACCTTTAAGCAACCATTATTAAAATTAAGTACTGACTATGAGTGTATAATCTTTTTTCATATAATTAATACACTCATTAAATATCTTACTGTACAGTATTTGGTTACAGAAATGTCTAAACGCGGAGAACAAATAGTGACTTGAATTTGTTGTTTCAATTAAAATAAAGGATGAATTAATGTTATTCGCACCAAAAATTTTTATACGAAAAAAGAAAATATTCACAACTTAATCCTTTCAGATGGATGTATTTTGATGGAAAGCTTTACATAAGTGCCAAAAATAAAATTAGACCTTTCAATTTTTTAAGGGGCACCGATTATGAAATTTTCTTGCCATTTAAAGCAAATATTAGCAACATTTTGAAGAGCGCCCCCCAATTTTCAAAATTGTTATTTATGCACCGTTACGTTGGTAATTGTCTAGGAAACTATACCTGCCGAACGAGACTGCTAAAAATGCGTATTTATCCCAAAATAAGCGATTGTAATTAGAATTGGGACCCGATGGACTTAACGGCGAGCTGGAATGCTACGTTTATGTTCCGTCCATGATGAAATAGTGCCACCTCGAGAAAAAAGAACCTCTAAACTGACTTGCCTGTAATATTAAACAACAATAGATGAGGGAGACACGTACATGGACCTATTTCCCGGGTATTTTCACAGTGGAAAGGCCGTTTCCAGCAGCCGTTGATTATTATCGGGGATCCACAGAGAATAATTATTCTAGTACAGAAATTCCTTCGTTTGTGACACATAGAAATTTTCGAGATTAACCATTTCACAGGTATTAGTTTACGAGCCAGTTACCAATTTCAACGTGTAATAAAAATTCTCCAAATTATGAAAAATGGGGGCGCTCTTCAAAAAAATGTTCTAATATTGCTTAATGTGCTCTTAAACATCAAAAGGAAACATTTTCTGGGGCCTTAAATTTTCACTGGGATAACAAGAAAAATATGAAATTCGTCTGCTTACAAAATCTCCAATTTTGGAGTAAGTAAAGTGAGGGGGATGAGGTGTCAAATCACGGCACTCACCTTTCGCCATTTCTTTTTGCTTCCTCTTCTTCTCTTTCCTTCCTTGGTTGCATCCTGCTTTTAAGCTGAAAGTCCATTCTATTGTCTGTATTCTGCTGAAAGTCAGGCCATTTCCTTGATTCTTTAATTTCTGTTCATATAACGTTGTGATTTATCTTGTTTAATTATGTCACATACAACATCTTTCTTTCAATAGCTGCTGAGATTGCGAAGCTTCTGTTTTCTTTAGTCCCTTGTCAGAGACAGTCTGATCCATAGGTTCAAGTTTTTACAATGCCCGTGAAACGGGGCATAGTATTATGCTATGTGTTTGTTTCTCCTTCGACCATCCTTTTGCTTCTTCTCCCAAAACGGCTGGGCCGATATTGACCAAAATCGTGTTCAGAAGAACACTGACCCCGCTTACATCAGGGGTGTCATAGTTTGACCTTTGACCTCTCGTGGGGGTCAATAGGGTCAAGAAACTAAAATCTTTGGGAAGCTACTTTCTACAGATAAGATGCGTTACTGCTGAAAATTCTGATGAGCATCGTCTTTGGTCCGTGGATACAGCTTGTGTACACGAATTAATATCGAAAACTCATTACATTCAAATGGCGGCTTATCTAATTATATGCAAAAAATGCTTATATCTCAAAGTAGATAACCACTTGGATAGGTGATGTATGTGCAAAAGTTGGCGGCTAATGTCGAGACGAAGCATGTGACAGAATATTGGCCACAGGGGTCACGTGTAAGATATGCAAATGAGCTAATTATATGCAAAAAACGCTATAACTATCAACCAAAGTAGAGATAATTTATGTCAATGTGTTCACAAGGAACCACTGGGAAAAGCTCTATTTCTTATGTGCACAATATGGGGTCAAAGGGTCAAAATGGAGTCATCTAGGGGTCAAAAATATAAAAGGAGCTTAATGACCATACATAGCTATGCCATCTTGTAGGCATCAATGAAAATGTGAAAAAGGGTCCACAAATGAAGGGTCAAAGGCAACAACAACAGCTCGGGCCATGTGCATTATGACTTCATCATACGTAACGGACATAGTCTCCTGGAGTTGTCTAGTTGAAGTTCATTCTTAGGCATGTCCAAAAGTCATTGATAATGGCTTGTGGTGGTTGTCCAGGATTTTATCCATCTGAGAAGTTGATACGGGGCAAGCCGTTGTGTTATCATCTGTAGGATGCCTCCTAACATGGATCGCTTTTTGAGAAGCTGGGGTGGATTGGGAACAGTCTAGGGGTTTTCACCCCTAACTTTTATTCGAACCACTGTCAGCGACGTAATGCAAAGTTGTGAATCTTTCTACACGGGACGATGGTTAATGTTCCCTTAAGGACGGGACGCTTTCATGACTCACTTGCCCAATTCCAAGTGACATGGAAGAGAGGGGTATTCTGTATTTAATCAATAGTGGTATACATCAAATCCAGAATGAGTAGCCGTACCTGAATACATTCTAGCAAGTGATGATTAGATCAAATCAGCACCCGTAAGGGTAAACACTTTTATAAGGAAAATGTCAGCGACATTTATTCAAGCAGACGACGGAATGGTTGTTTAAAAACACAGAAAAACACATGCGGAGTTGTTTCACATGGCAATGCACACTGTTTGATCGGTTGTGAACTTGTATGTTGCGTTAATATCAATGAGTATGAGTTCACGATATTCATGTATAGAAACATTATTGATTATTAAAGCGACGGCAAACTTAAAAACTTGTAGGCTACCTCTTATTAATATCCTTAAGGCAAATGGTGCCTTAAGGAGGAGCCCAGACAAAGATCATACTGGGGTCATTTTTTTAATTGATCCAGTCATATACTATACCAGGTTATTTGTCTAACTATGGATTCCAAAAAAGGTATAGTTTGTACTATCTGCAATCTTAAGTTTTTGAGTTATAGGCTGAAAACAGAAAAATCAATAAAAATGGTCATTTTCAGTTGCACAGGGGACAAATCTTAAAGTTACTCTGATTTGAGTAAAAAAATGATGCAAATTATTGATGGAGCTGGATAGGATTAAAATAAGGAATAGTTTTGAGTCTTAAATGCTTGCTTAACAAAGGGGGAAAACAAGGTAAAGCCCCATTGAATGCAATGGACGCTGACCTTTGCGGCCCCCTACATTGGTAACTAAGCATTTAAGACAGTAAATGCTGCCATAGGGCAGCTATTTAATAGTAACATTATATGAGGATCCACAAATAGCTGCCTTATGCTGTATTCCATATTATGCATCTACATCAGGATACTGCCTTAAAGCGGCACTGGCACATTTTCACAAAATATGAAATTTCTTCAATTTGCTCTCAAATGACAGTCTAGGCCATTGGAAGAACAGAGATATATTTTACACATAAAAATAACATACCCCAAAACAGATAGGGACATTGATATGAAGATAAAGATATCCAGGTAATTTGTAGGCCAACTTTTAAGTTTTCCATAAATTTAATCAACAAGTGTGTATATTACATGAATATTTTTGACTCTTACTCAGATATTAAAACCACAAAGGTTATAGACCGGTCAAACAGTGTGCATAGCGTGGGAAACATGCATACGGCGTGCGTGTTCTTGTGTTAAACGCCATTTTCGTTGTCTGTTGATTTCTCGCATCGCCGGCGACGCTAAATTACAAAATCGTTCCGTTTACCCATAAGGAAGCTGATTTGGTCTTAATCATTTCGGGTGAGGGCTTTTGTATATAAAAGCTTTACAACCATGCAAAAATATCGATTTTGAACAATCTTGAGGGCGCACTATTTTTCAAATGTGCCAGTGTCTCTTTAAATTTCTACTAGACCGTATTCAATATGGCGTCAGCCACCAGACATGTTGGTGGACAGGACTATAATACATTGAGCTGTCAATCGATCCATGTTTAGCAATTGCACAGGGATCATTGACAGGTGAATGTATTGTAGTACTGGAATGCATCTATCTTGTCCACCAACATGGCTGGCTATTGAATACGGTCTATACTTTGTCTCATCTGAAGTACGAAGTGGTGACGCACGCGTACACTCAGTGCTGCCTTTCAGTTGCAGTGCGCTTGTGCTTTACCTACGCGCACACGCTGAAAGTCGGTTAAATGTATACGCCCGCGTCGCTTCTTTATACTTCTGGCTGGACAGAGTATAGACACACTTCAGAGTATTTCACAACTAAAGTCATATTACACAGACTAATTTGTTAACATGTAAAATATTTAATTTGGATGACATTTCAAAGAATAGTACATTATCATACATGTACTTTACATCTATGCAATATCTACAGCTTCAACATATAAAAATATTCACCATATGACTGCACCATGTTCTCACTATTTTATCTAATCACTGCTCTATGTTCTGATCCAGAGGGTGTTTTGAGTCAATCCCACAATGCAGCAGTTTTGGGGAAATTACACAATCAAATAGGGGCATGTGTTCACATAAAAATCCTATTCTTAACACATAAAAACCCTTTAAAGCTCATTTTAGCCCACAAAGCATTAGTACTTAGGGAATTTTTTGCATGATTATGAAATGTCTTGAGGTTCTTAAACTATTGGAACACTTTTTATCCCTAAGTACTTATTTTTTTTTTTTTTTTTTTTTGCTATGCATCATGGGATTGATTCAAAAACCCTCTGGTTCTGATCTGAGATGAATATAACTATCTCAGGTTCTGATGAAGCAATATTATCGGCTTGATTTGACAAATGTCTGTGGCTGGATTTACAAGCAGTTAGGGAAGCCATTTTGTCATGCACAACATGGTCTTAAGAGCAATAGCTGCCATTTGTCAGAAATTCCCATCAAACATACTATTATGTCAAGCCTTTGGTCAGTGAATCTTTCAATGGTTCTTCAGGGGACAGAGCAGGCGCGTAGCCAGCCCGGTGATTCCGAGGGGGCAATTTCCCGGCAGGTGCAACAAATGTCCCGATCACAAGCAAACATTTCAAGGTCGCAGGGCAAAAGAATCCGAAAAGGGGTGATTAACATGTTTTATTTCCCGATTTCCCTCAAGATTTTTTTCAGAGGGGGCACTCTTCCCCCCTTTCCCCCCCCACCTGGCTAAGCCACTGGGACAGAGTCCCCTGAAGAACCATTTCAAGGGCCACTGACTCTAGCTAAATTTAGTTATCCTAAAACATGGCAGCACACAGATGTATTACATAGCAGCTATTGCACTTACAACCTTGTTGCATTCATATGATGATTTTTAGCTGTGTCAAACAATTTCTATTGTCTAGCAAGGTTTAAATGTGCTTGTCCCGATCTCCTTTGGGATTCCTGATCTACCCGGAAGTACTATTGATTTTGATATCAGATGAAAATTTGTATTTTTCTCACCATTGTCCTGAAATTTCAGCCTTCAAATCCATTTCATGTCCAAGATAGAGAGAAAAAATACATCGGTCCTCGGACCACTTGTGTCGCCTGCCGTCGTGGTTTGTGAATGATAGGCCTCACATGACCTTTGACCTTGATATGTGACCATTGACCTCATAAACAAATGAGGGATTGCATTTAAACTCCATAAACCAAGTTTGGTTCCAATTGCACTTCAACTTTTCAAATGAGGTCAATTTTACATTTTCAGCCTATTTTACAACTTGGTCTCACATGACCTTTGACCTTGGTATGTGACCTTTGACCTCATCAACAAATGGGGGATGTCATGTTACACCTGTGACCCAAATTTGGTTTAAATCCATTAAAGTATGTGGATATTACATGCAAATGTTAACCCTTTTTCACAACAGACAAACAACAAACATCAACAACAACAGACTACAGTGGACAAAGTGATACTATGTGTCTTTCTGCCATAAGGCAGGCGACACAAAAACTAATTTTTAATGGTTAACCATCAATAATATCACAGTAATGATTTGGGCTTACAATATGCATTAATGTTCCACCATCAAAAGTTTGTTTCTCACAATACTTGAAGGGGAGTCGGTGGCTTTTGAGATGACTTCAGAAAGCCATCACAAGAAGCACTGACCTAAGACTAGGCTTGTTTGGACTCATTTGAATGCATTTTTCATGCCATAAAAATAGGATTTTGTATTCTATTCAAAGTTCACCTTTTTTGTAAAATTGTTTGAAGACATACATCATACATAACCCTAGCATCATACAACTGAACATTAAAGGTGGCAATGAGAGATTTTAAGGCATATCCATATTTTCTGCCATATGTAGTGGTTTTATATAGATTAGACACCCAATAGATCGCTTACATTTTATTTGGCTACAGAAATGTCTTAAAAGTGAACACAAAAGGTGATTTCAATATAAAATAGGCTGAATTTACTGTTTGCTCCTATATGAAATTAGAAATTTCACAATTTTTGTACCACAGACATGATTCACAGCTTGATCCTTTCAGATGTTGATATTTTTGATAGACAGCTTTACACCAGTACAAAAATCAGAATGTGAAATCTCTTGCACCTTTAAATGTGCTTTCCAGCTATAGCTGGCATCCCACAAAAAATGATTTTTTAAATCTCTGAGCGACTAGTCGCTCTAGTGCTCAAAAGGTTAAAGGTGCAATGAGATTTTGAGGCACCCAAATATTGTGTCATTATAGCAATTTCATATAGATTAGACACTCAATAGACGACTTACCTTGTATTTAGCTACAGAAATGTCTTAAAAGAGAGGAAAAGAGCTATTTTGATTTGCTTATATTTCACACTTTTGTACCAAATAAACATTTGTCAGCTTCATCCTTTTCAGATGGGGATATTTTTTATGAAAAGCTTTAAATCTCTTGTTACACCTTTGGTAAAGTGGTGTAAATATCAAATCTAGTTACCACATATGCTATTTAATTTGAAATCCATACACCCCTTGTAGAAGGCCTTCCTAAACCTTCCACGGGGGTATTGATTTCAAAAGGAACAGACCAAATTATTACAGTAGCATTTAAAAAAATACCTCGGTCCTCGGACCGCGTGTGTTTCCTAGCCGTTGAGGTTTTTTTGTGTGAAATGATAGGCTTCACATGATCTTTGAACCTTGATATGTGACCTTTGACTCATAAACAAATGCCAGGTTTGGCATGAAACTCCATAGCAGGTTTTTTTGGTACGAATTGAACTTCACTTTTCAAATGAGGTCAATTTTACATTTTCAGCCCTATCTTACAACTTTGACCAGTCACATAACCTTTGATGTGACCTTATGACCCTCATCACCAAACAACGGATCCCATGTTGGCACTGATGCTCAAGGTTTGGGTTCCAAGTGGACTACAAGACACTTTTCAAATGATTCAATTTTACATTTTCAGCAGCCAACTTTAACACGTGACCATATGTGGACCTTGACGTTGTGTGACCTTTGACCTCATCATCAAATGGTGGATGCCATGTTTCACCTGTACCCCAGTTTGATTTAAATATCCATCAATGGATGTGGATAGTTACAGGCAAATTTTAACCCCTTTTCACAACAGCCCTAACAACAGACTCAACACACAGACATCAACATGACAAAGTGATACCTATGTGGTCTTTCTGCCTAGGGCAGGTGACACAAAATATGTTCGTATCAATATTTAGCCCCAACGATAAGCTCACTTCGTCAGTACAAATGACAAGATAAGTCTTGGTAATACATGTTACCATGAATCAATTTACATCGCTGCCGGTAGTCTTCACTCTTAATTATGTACATCTTATGGACATATATAATTCCATCTACAAAGAACTCTTCTGCAAGGCACGTAGGGCGGGGCCAGGAATTTATGTGGAAGGGTGCGGACGGGGGGCGGATTTGCCAGAAGGGGACCTTTTAGTGCACCACAAAAACCATTTTTTCGGCTCGCTGGCGCTGCGGGTTGACGCCCCAAATTTTTTCACCGTCGTCTCCAAATTTTGAGATGGGGGGGGGGGGGGGGGGTGGGGTAGGTGTACTGTGGACATGGGCATCACCACAGTTTAATAAACAATAGTATTAACCGCTGCTTATTCATTCATATACATGTCAGCACAACCCTTACCAAAAATTTTGAGGCAAGCACAAACTTTCGTATCAAAAGCGGACCCTTTCACAAAGGACAAGCGACCCTCCAACTATAAAAGCGAACCTTTGTAATTTTTGGGGGTGCGTCGCACCCCCGCACCCCCCCCCTGGCTACGGCCCTGCTCTCTGCTATACAATTAAGACATGTAATATACAGAACAAAGAACCAAGATTGCCAGTAGAGTTGTTTTACACGTTCCGTGCTGAAAAATGCAAATGAAACAAATCATATGGAAATCAAGTTAAATTGGTAAAACCTTCCCAGTACTCAAGATATCACCCACTGCCACCAGATGCCATTGAAAATTCAAACGAGAGCATCCCTGTGCATAGACCCGACGTGTATGGTGGAACTGGAATGAACCTTGGGGGGAGACGCAATGCATGAGACAAAGCCTAAGACAATTAATTGGTTGGCAGACGTTTTTGAACAGATAAGATTCCAGATGGCATAACTATCATTTGGCAAAATAGAAAATGTAGTGTAGCACAATGTATTTGAGGTCAACATGAACCCGGGGGTGTCTTCTTCAATGGTGGCAAAAAATACATTCCGTGTCATATTTTTTTTTTGAAAATTACATATGCCTCTTTAATCCATTATAATCTTAACCATTTGTCAGAAAATCATATATGCCCCTTTTAATTGGGAAATGGCCCTTTAACTGGTAAAATGAGGATGGACCTGGTGTATTTGGTAATGGAGGAAATAGCCTTTATATGTAGTAAATTGGGATGAATGCCCTTTCATTGGTACATGAAGGATGGCACTTTAATCTTTAATTTTAAAAAACAAATTGCATTGCCCTTTCCAAGGTAAAATGATGGAATTGGCCCCTTTGGCAAATGTAGGAATAGTCCTTTAATTGGTAACTGAGATTTCCTGAATGTCCCTTTAAATTGGTTTTTTTTTTTTTTTAAATTGGTAAATTGATTAATGCAATTTGCCCTTTAAAAAGGTAAATGAATGGAGGAATGGCCTTTTAATAGATACAAGGCGCTCACCCGGCTTTCCCCCACCACCTGACTCAAACCATAACTCACCAATTAACTCTTCCATACTCGACCAACAGAGAACTCCTCTAACAAACAATCTCATCATTGGTAACTCCAGCCTAAAACTCACCCACACAAAACAAACCCTCAAAAACCTAACTCATCAATGCATGCCACAACGCCACCAAAAAACACCTAAACATTCTAAACGGTTTGAGTGAACTCCATCCCTAACTCACCCAAATGACTTTAAACACATTACTCTCATGAACCCATTCATACCTCACTAACAAATAACTCTACTAACACCCATTGATGGTCTCCATTTTATAACTCACCAAACATATCATAAAACACCTCTCAAAACCTGACTCATCGATGAACTCCATAACTCACCCAAAATAACTCCATTCCTAACTCACCAAAATACCTCGAAGAACATAACTCATAACTCATCAATGAACTCCATTCATACATCACTAACACAATAACGCTTAAATCATCTTGACGGGGGCTCCATTTATAATTCACCAAACATCAAAAACTCTAAACATAACCATCGCTGCAACTCCTAACCACCAATAACTCTAAAAACGCTGAACATAACTCGTTGATGAACGCCATTCCTATCGTCACCAAATAACTCGAAGAAACATAACTCATCAATGAACGCAATCCATAACTCGCCAAAACAGCAAACCCCTAAACACACTCATCAATGACCCATAACTTTTTTGAAAATTGCATAATGCCCCTTTAATTCACTTGAGGGTGTGGGGGCTGTTCCGTTTTTCCTCAATGAATGCAAAAGTACGGCCTAACCCATAAAAAAATCAACAATTTTTTTTTCCAAAAATTTACTTCACCAACAAAATTCTAAAACAACTCATTGATGCCCTTTCAGATTCACCCAAGATCCGCAAAACTCTAAAACACTCATCACACTCCATTAATTACCTGCTTTGCCCCTGTTATTTGTAAGCTTACCCTTGATGGCGCTCTTCCTCAAATGATGCGAATATCCATGTCCCATTAAAAAATAAAAAATCATTTTTTTTTTTCCAGAAATGATTTTGAAATCACAAATGTCTTGCTTGACATATGGTGCTTTATATTTGGATGAAGTTCTTGCGACATTACTTTAAATGCACTTTTAATTCATTTACAAACTTACCCTGAGGGTTGCCCTCCCGGGGGGGGGGCACTCACTTATTTCAGGTAGGGATGGTGGCAGATCCCCGATTTCCGAACTTGGTTGCTTGGGAAATACGGATTTTGTCTCCGAAGTAGGGGCTTTGGTACCTGAAATTTTGAGGAATTTGCAGGCTGGGACTTGAATTTTGGCCTTCTCGAGGCCAAAATTTTCTGCAAAGGGGAACTTAAAACTGAATATGCTTCATCAACTGGTGGTCTTTGTGGGAACCTCTTCCCCCATTGTCAGTGCCCCCCCGGGGTGCCCTCTCAAATGATGGGAAAAATACCTCACAGACGACACAGACCGTGGGTAAATACTTTCCTTTCCACCCGCTGTACACACACATGTACACTTGTATCATATGTACATACAAATTGATTTCTTGGTCTTGCTTTGAGCATTGTGAATACTTTTAAACATTTTCAATATGTTTACGACACTATCAGGATGTTGCTAAATCAGCAAATCTAAAAAAAATCAATCAAAATCGATTTGTGCATGTCATCCAACAAGAACAGGTTCCTAACATACCCTGCAAATGATAAGACATAAGCAACCTAATAAGGACAGAGCGGAAATTTACAGTCATTACTGTCCGAACGGACACTTACTACAACACGTAATTGAATGGAGATCCGTATCTTGGAACACTGCGTTTTCTTCCTTTTTCTTTCAGTTTTCTACATCTTGGAAAAGGTACTTAATGATAATTCTACAGACTTACCTTCCATTTGAAGCTATTCCTGCAAATTTTCAATATTTTTCAATCACGGATAGTGCTTTAATTACTTATTTTTTAATTTGTTTTACAACACACACATGTAGACACACACCTACAAACATGACAGCCAGATCGACGGGCACAGACAGGCATACAGACATAATACACACATACACAACACACACGCATGCACGCAGGCAACGCATGCACCAGCACACACAACCCCCACATGCACACACATACACACACAGGAAAGTGTGAATCAGGGAAATTCCAGACAGTTATTTTAAATGAGAAAGAAATAATTTTTTTAACTGGGGTAGAGGATATTATAGTACTATCTGACTGACATTGGTTAATCTGTTAATACAATTTGTTCAATATGTTAATTACCTTATTTTTGACATTGTTTACAACACAATACATGTAAACACTGTTCTACAAAACAGACAGCCAGAGAGACGGGCACAGACAGGCATACAAATAGACCCACTCTTACACAGACCACACACAGACTCTCACCGCACGCACGCACACACACCACGCAACAAACAACAACACACAGGAAGGTTAGTGGATCAAGGAAATTCCAGACAGATATTTTATATAGAGAAAGAAACGATGTTTAACTGGGTTAGAGGATATTATACTATGTGACTGACCAGAATAATTTTAATTGAGCAATCACTTAGTGCCAAATTCGATTGGGTGCCCGCACTGGGCTTATCAATGGAAAACACAAAGTTACATTCTGAGGAAATATACCCTTTTTCAAAACTACTCATGGCAGAAATGTTGTACTTATTATAGTCCATTTGTAAAACTATGTACTACGAGAGTACTAAGCATCTCTGACCCTAAAGGATGTTTGAGCCTGAAATACCACAGAGACATTGAATGTGTCCTTGCAAGGTAAGTTGACCTCACCTAATGAGTGTAAACAAACACAATTGCACTCACACTGATCAAGGCTTACAAGTGATATGAATGGAAGAACTTGCCAGAGGCTTACTGTGATTGACTTTTGCTATTCCCAACCTAACTTTCATGGCCATATTACAATGCCACATCCAAAAGTAAGCTGTATGCCACGTCACGAACCAAATTCAACCAATTTATTAGTTTTGTTTAGACCCTAAACTTGCTTCACAACCCCTTATTGTCGCCAACGAAAACGCTGCATTATTTTCCCCACTTCACCAACCCCAACATGCTAATTTCAAGACAATACGATATAAGATAAACATACGCAGTTAACAAAACCAATGGGCTTCAAAAACCCAGTCTAAAGACCCACCAAAGTATCGTGGGTCTAAAAACCAATGAGTCATAACAAACCAATTCTGACCATGTCAAATTTTTAACGAGTCGCTCAATGATAGCAGTAAATCCAGCAATTGGGATGGTTAGGGAAAGTGTTTTTGGGTCATAGGTCTGTATGTCATTACAGGTCAAATTGACATCGAGCCCACGGGTCTTGGCAGTGGTTATCTCTGATCAATTTTGGTGGCTATACAACTATACAACTTGGAAGAATTTTTTGAATTTTTTGGGGTCAACAAGTTCAAGTAGGGTCATTGGAGGGTCAAAGGCATCTGGGCCAGAAGAGGTCATTCTGTACATACCATAAGAGTTCTGGACCTGTGGTTTCTTTAATAGTCATTACTCGGTGATCCTCGGATTTATCTATCACTGTGTTTTTTGTCACTCAGTCTGGCTGAATGACACCTCGGGTTTTGGCGGTTCCTTTGACCTGAATGACCCCTGAGGACTGTTGCCATGACCTTTTAAAAACCTTTTCATCACAACAATCATATCCCCGCCCCACCAGTTTCGCCTGAATAACCAAAGTTTACCCCATTGGACTTCTTTGACTTTGAATACCCTGAGACCTTTGATCCACTAACCATACAGACTCGGCCTTCGTAAGGTCAAGGGGCAACCCACCCACCAAGTTTTTTTGCAGGAAGGTGCATTCTCGGTCTCAGAAACATATGCAGTCAGACAGACCGACCAGGACAGACAACCACCGGTAATAAAATCGAGAGTGCAAAGGGGTTGAACGTGGGGCAAAGGTCTGTAGAGGTCAAACTGTTTCTACCTATATAGCCTACAAGTTCTTTTGAGCAGGTTTGGTGATTCACTGTCCTATTTTGCAGAAATTGTATATTAGTGTGGAGCCCGCGCTGCGCTTGGGTCTTTGTCGCTAGCTGAGTAGTACCCGTATCGAATGAGTATACTGGAATGTTTCAGAACAGAAATCAAGGTACTGTATTCGACCAATTATCACCCTCGTTGCTTCATACTCCATACGCAAAGCACTGGGGTAGAAAACACGCCAAGTTACCCAATAATGATCCCTACATGACTTCAACCCAAAAATGACCCCTGAAAATGTGACCACAAAACTCGCACGGCAAAACTCTACCACCATATCAAACTCATATCCATAGTTACGTCAAAGCACGGCCAAGTTACCCATAATGACCCCTGGATGACCTTTTGAACCCCAAAATGACCCCTCGAAAACATGACCACAAACTCGGTACACTACGGCGAAACTGTACCAACATACCCAAAACTCACCAAAATCAAAGCAACAGCCACCTTCCCATAACGACCCTCTGGATGACCTCTGACCACCAAAATGACCCCTCGAAAACGTACACAAAACTCGTACGGCTGAAACTCTACTCTAAACCACCATATCAAAACTTATATCATACGTCAAAGCACGGTTTAGTTACACCCGAAAACGACCACTGGATGACCTTTTCAGAGCTGCCAACATTGAAATTTTTGGGAATCAGTGAGATTTGATCGTTGGAAGCAGAAATTTTGATTAGATCACGTGTAGATTGAAAAAATAGCGACATTTCAGTGTAAATACCATCCTCTTTTGTTTATCATATCTATAGGATCGAATATTTAATCTAGAAAACCTTAAAGATTAGAGTGCCTTCAACTTTCAAAGACCACTTACAAATTCCAGAACTGGTTTTCACAACAGTTTCCAAGGTGCCTTCAAAAACTGTCAACGTTTAGTTTACATCGTTTTAGAGGAACAGCCACGCTGGCATTGTATACAATGTCGCAGCAATGTTCATTTTATCAAAAACAGCCAACAAGAACTTAATAAATGACAACCATAATAAGGTGATCTCGCGTACACCAAAATTGTTTCTCAAAGACCTCCAAAATATACCAGTATACATAACTAAACAATTCTAAACTTATTGCCGTCGAAACCAACACCAACAAACCAACTTTTTTCACCATCCTATACCATAACATTATGCATAAGTCAGTAAAAAAATGCCATAATGGGAAAAAAGCCTTGCCTTCTGCAAAGTACTATACCGACGATACCAAATTTGCTAAGGTACGGACTTTACAAATATTTTTGAATTTTGCTTCACTAAAGTAGGCATTATACTTTTTGCTGAAAATTCTTTTGAGACTTGGTTGCAAATACCCCTAGTTATTAACATCACGTCAAGTCTGATCTCAAGTACAACAACTTCTTGTGGTGTCACTCTATCTAGTCTAGCGACCTTCCTCCAGGAAATTTGTTACACTAAATCTACTCACGTCAAATGAACTCACACTTGTGTTTGACCTCATCCTGGTAAGCCCTTGTAGATATGGTAACATCACTATTACACCACACACAAGATATGTGAATCTTTTCGCCCCGAAGAACCCCACTAGAACTGGTTAATCGTGCACCATAACCCAATAGCATTCAGTAGCAAGACGACAACACGGCAATCAGATATGTCCAAACTGACCAAAATATACAAAGTTACCAAAAACTGACTACCTATCACTTAAATTCCAAAACATAAAGCCACGGCGAGGGCCCATTAAGCTCCCGAACAATTGCCGAATTTGCAGAGTCACAAAATCAAGTTTCACCCTACCACTCAGCTAAAAATAACTCCCTAAACAAGAAACATCCATAACATGTCACCAAATAATTTTGGGGGGCCAAAGTTTGAAGTACTTTTTATGTCCAATTTACAGAAATGTTGAAAAACTTAATATCAACAAATTATCAAATATATTATTTTTTTTTATTGATGTACACTTACAATCACAAATTGAGACAGTGGCTAGTTTCTTGTACAGGAAAATCACAAAGCTAACTAAATCCAAAGGGTACAAACACACTTATGACAACTTCTCTGGGAAGAGATTTTTAAAAATCAATTCATACTTGTTATCCCAGAGAACTGTAGCTTTTATATTTATTATTATATTATATCAATAACAAAAAGGATACCATAAAAACAAGATTTTTTTTAAAGTAAAAATATAACAAAGATAATAATTTTGCTTAATTTACAGCCCAAATGTGTTTTTTTCCTGGCTTAGAAATCATCCCTACCAACAAATAGTTCAACCACAACCACCGTTTTCTTAAATCTTGTCAATTTTTCCTTCAAATAAAATGGTTGTTTTGTTCTACCAAGGTGGGGGAGGGGGTGACTAAAAACTAGAGCACTTTTTAAAGCTCGGCGACACCATTAGTAATCAAATTTGTCCACTTGTACTATCCATTTTCCATTAAACTCATCAAGGCAGTTGCAATAAAATTATTGTTAGTTATCAACAATAATGGCATAGTTATCAACAGATAACTATGCCATCACATTACTTTGAACATTGTTTCTTCTGAGCTATATTAAAGAATTATTATTCCATGATCACATTTCACAAAAATCATTCCCAATACATCTAAGTGTATGTTTGTACAGTGTATCAAAACTTGACAAGTGAGAACCTCACAAACTACAGTGAGACCTTAAATTTAGTACATGTGCTAGCAACAGCACCATATCACACACATAACAGAGTACAGGATTTTGAATTTGGACATTTTAATCAAATTTACCTTAACAGCTTCTAAGGTAAATTTTGAGTGAAATGTCCAAAATTTCATAGCTTGCATAAGTTGGAGGTTGTACACTTTTGTTGAAATACAAACATGGTGCATGATTTTAGACGGCACGAGTAAAAAGCAAATGTCATTCACAAGCTTATCAATAATGTGTTTGTTTTAATACACTTAAACATTTTAGTGTGTATAGACGATTTGACATGCAACGTCATTGCCAGGAAAGGAACAATGTGATGCCAAGGTTATGCGTGTGAACCTGCGCTTTCAAAATTTGTGCTGATCAATATATTGGCTCTTGAATACATTGTAGTACAGCAGTCTTGCTCTTTTACCTTAGCATGTTAGTAGATACCAGGTGCTAATATTTGTTTGTAAACATTGGTGTCACATCTACATTTTGCCAATTGTACGTATGTAACAGGGCTCCTGAGGAAAGCGGTGCACACCACTGACATAGCTACCCTGTATGCTCAGAGAAATCAAATAACTGTGAAAGTTATACTCCCTTTACTGGCATCTTCCACAGAATAGACCAGCAGCCCAGAAGGTTTTGGTGAAACGAACGTAATACCAATATCTGAATATGGGAAAACTCAGAGAAAAATATAACTTTTGCAAATATGAATGTCTGCCTAAGACTCGCTGCTGCGTGTAGCCGCAGGAGAGGGGTAAAGTTAATATGGGGGTCAAATGTTTGAACTGCTCTTAATCTAATGAAATATAGCTCAAATAATTCCTTAGGTAACCAGGAGTAAAAAAGTCAATTGGGTCACATGCATGTGGTGCCTCCTTTCCAAGATATATGGGAAAATAGGCTAAAGGTCATTTGTTTATTCAAGAAAGGTGAACTTTTGCAATATCCCGATTTCTTTGAAAAAGATATCACAAAATTTATTTAATGATACTGATTCAAAATATGTTTTTTTTATTTTGCAAAGGGTTGGTTCTCTTTAATAGGGAGGGGTATAATGTCCCCATCCCCATAGTCCTACAGGGAATTTTGTACCCCTCCCAATATAACAACAAGATGATGCCGAAAGAGCAAAAGCATTTCATATTTGGAATCCGTATCATTAACATTTTTTTAAATATTTTTACAAAGAATCTAGGTATTGCAAAGGGTGACCTTTCTTGAATAAAGAAATGACCTTTAGCCTATTTTCCCAAATATCTTGGAAGGGAAGTACAACACGCATGTGACCCAATTGACATTTTTACTCCTGGTTACCCAAGGAATAATTTGAGCTATATTACATTAGAATTTGAGCAGTTCAAACATTTGACCCCCATAGTAACTTTACCCCTCTCCTGGGGCCATACGCAGCAGCGGGTCTCCGGCAGACATTCACATTTGCAAAAGATCTATTTTTCTCCTAATTTTCCAGTGTTTAGATATTGGTATCTCGTTCTTTGATCAAAACCTTCTGGGCTGCTGCTCTAGAAGGGGTGTGTGTTTCAAATGAAGTTATCCAAAGGCTATTCCACGACTACTGCTCCTCTGTGGAAGACTTACCCTAAACCTTCCGTAGTGAAGATTTCAAAATGAAATGCCTATCCAGTGTCTGTACCAGAGTGGGGGGGGGGGGGGGAAATAGGGGACAAGAAAAAAATGGGGGGGGGGGCAAAAGCCCTCATGCCCCCCCATGGGCGCCACCCCATGCTGCCTATCGACATTTTAAGACTTAACCCAAAATAGGAGGTTTTGAAACCTCTTTTCACCTTATTATGCAGCTTACTGGGATATTTGACCCATAAACCTTGGGTCACATAGATGGGTCATTAAGCTTTGATGAGATAAAATTAACAATGAACATTGTGATGAGATTTTTAGAGTTCACACGGGCGAGTGCCAAATTGGTAAAACGTTCTTTCTAGGAGTGTGAACTGCGCACTATGATGAGATTGCGAAATTTATTCCGGATTGCAAATTACGTGTTTACACAATTTGGCACTCAAGATCTCTTTGGATTCCTTGACCTTGACCTCAAACTGTAGGTCAAGAGAAAGAGGTCACCATTGACTTATATTTAGATAAACAAGATGACATAGGTATATTCTAACCATTTGAGCAAATTTTGAACTTGGACCCCAAAACAGAGGCAGATTCATCATTGATTATCTTTATTATTGACATATA
This sequence comes from Ophioderma brevispina, assembly GCA_023653785.1. Classification (NCBI taxonomy): domain Eukaryota; kingdom Metazoa; phylum Echinodermata; class Ophiuroidea; order Amphilepidida; family Ophiodermatidae; genus Ophioderma; species Ophioderma brevispina. Next base: position 67,295 of record JAMKCH010084804.1, read on the forward strand.
TGTTGGTTACTGCCAGTATTACCAGTAGGCGACGAAAATAAAAACCGTTTTACGGGCCCGAACCGCCCTTATTGTTCAGTGTTTTGCAGATTTTTTTTTTTAGATTTTTCCAAAAATCATGTAAAATCAGCCTGTTTTTAGCCCAATTATCAATTTGGCAATTTTTTGAAAGACAATTTGTTGGTAAAAAATTTTTCTTTGTTGGTCTCTTGATTTTTCAGATTTTGGGCTATGGCCACTTTGAGCTCAGAAAAGAAAAAAAATTAAAAAAAGAAAAAAAATCGCCCGACCCGACCGACCCTACTCGAAAGGTCCGCTCGCCCGTAAAACAAGTGTTTTCTTTTTTCGTCTCCTTAGTCTAATTTTTCACGCTTTACAAGATGTCTAGCAATCAAGACTTCAAAAGATAAATATGGTGGGTTCCTCCTGCATGTTTAATTTCCGAACACCCACTTTGCAACATGGCTGAATTCCTATATTGCACAATCACAGTGAGGGACAAGTAGAGAATAGAGGTATTGTTTTTAGCCTCTGCCTGGTATCTATCGTGTCTATACACAGGAGCGGCAGCATTATTAAGTAGAACAACGAGGCCCGCCGGGTGCTTAAGCTACATATGCTGTCGCCCTGGTGATATGACATGATAGACAAACAGCAGAGGCTAAAAAACAATACCTTTATTCTCATCTTTAACACTTTAACATAATTGACCATAATCATCAGGTCTGCTGCCTCCCCCCCTCCCCCCCCGACACAAAAAAAAATCGGGAAGGGGAGAAAAAAATGGAAGGGAAAGGAGGGGAAGAAAAAAAAGAAAAAAAGAGGAAAGAGAAGAAAAGGGAAGAAAAGTGGGAAAGAGAGAGGGAAGAGAGGGAAGACAGAAAGGAAAGGCCTATAACTCCAAGGGTCCCCTGGCCCGCAATTTCTCTCGGAGGCCATGTAAAGTGTGGTCTATGGTGCCAGTTTGTTGGTGTTTATTACTGTGTTATTTTGTGGTATAATTAGTTACTCTAATTGGTATAGTTATGATTTATTTAACTATAGGGAGGATTGTAGTGAACCAGATTTTGTGGTGGCAAATAGGATAAAATGGTGAATTTTGGTACGCAAAGTAATTTTAACATTGATAATCAAAAAATGATGGGAAGCACTTCCACACCCCTTTTATGGCCCCCAGCTTGGATTTCCAAGGTTACAAGGGGTAACCATTGTTAAATGTTTCCAATTGTGTTGAAAAGGCACAATATGAGATGTCAGTCTGGTTACAAGGATTCCAAAAAGGTATTCGTTCATTACTACCTGTGAGTATAGTTTAGGAATTATGGGTAAAACTATAAAAATGGTCAACAAAATTACAATTTTGGTTTGTCAGAGGGTCAAAAATAAAGTGCTCCCAATTTTTGTAAAATGTGGTTTCAAATTGTTGGTTTAGCTAATAGAATGAAATATAGGAATAGTTTTGACTATCTACGTGTCTGATTATTTAACCAAAATGGCCAAATGAAGGTCCAACAGATATTGCAGCTATGATGTCTTATGACTGGACGTTATTTTGTGGATAACGATGAAAAACTAAGCATAAATAAGCATAAATAACTAGCGTGATAGATTGGGGCAAATTACAAACTCTGCTTTTAGGCTTATGCAAAGAATGTTAGCAGACAGTTTGTCAGAAAAGCACACAGACCAAACAAAATGACTTGGATAACGTGCAGCACGGGTACATTGTTTTTTACTCCCATTCCAAGATAAAGTAGAAGTATGTTTTCAAATTACTGTAGACAGACAAAAAGCAGTATAAATTTCTTGGCCAATTGCTAGAAACCATTTTGTAGGCCCTAACTTTGAAACCAAATATAAAATACAGGTTTTTGGTGTAAAAAATGCGGTAAAACCTAATCTGGTACATTTTTCAAATAAAAGCCAACCCTTGAAGATTGGCACATTCTAAAGATGGTAACAGCTTGTTAGGCTGAAATTACTCATTTTCTTCAACCTAATTTTATATCTGACATTCTGAAATGTGTGAAATGCAAATCTATCTTTAACAAATCTTAGGATGCGATTGTTACAGATGAAAAATAAAAAATACCACAACCACTTAAGTATGCTTATTTTGAGCAACCAGAAATTAAAGGGATTAGAGCGATAATGCGAGAGAGAGAATCGAAAAATGTGGAAATGCATTTTTTAAACTTATACACCCATCGCCGGGATAACCCAGCTGTGTACAATTCCTCAACTGCTATAATGCTAGAACAAACACCCAAAATAGTGAAAAAATGAAGTATTTCAGGAAAATTGTCATACCGTCTCCGCCACCAATAGACAAACAGCGACAGCGTCTCAAAATCTGCACTAAACAGCTGATTGTGGTTTACACCAGAAAAGAACTCCACACCCCCCCACACACACGATCCACAACCATAAGGGTTTGAGGTCAAAAGGTATGTAGGTGAAATATCACAGCTGAAATCGATGATATTCCACGGGGAAAGGACTTTTTTGATCTCAGTCGGAATTTGATACGCACGTACTAGCCAAAGCAAACCGACACCACTCACAGATACGAAGTCTGCCTTGTCTTAAGAACACAGCTTTAAGCCAAACAAACCTAGAAACTTGATTTTGAAACCAAAAAAGTAAAAAAAATATCAAATATTTTTTTCCTTTTGCATTTTTTCTATGTTCGGATTAGCAAATCGCTGCTAATCCCTTTAAAAGGTAGTTTAAATGTTGCACCAGTAGAGCTACATAAGGATAATCGTCTCAGGATTCAGCTGGGGTGTCCTAATCTCAAGAAATGTTTTATTTTGGAATTTCGGACTGATTTTGAATGGGGTAATTGATGAGGTCTTACTGAATGTTGTCTTTAGCAAATGAAGTAAATACATTATACTGCTAGATGGCGAGTTATTCCAGTTTGGTCCAACTGCAGCTTGGTTCTTTTCTGCCCACCTCACAAAGACTCTATAACAGAGAAAAGAGCAAGGAAAGAAACACTAAAAGGATTATATTTTTACCGTAGTTTCAAAAATAGATTTCCAAAATACCCAACTTTTAAAAAAGGATTTAAAAAGTATGTTTCTGGAAGGTCCACACAACTAACACATGTGAATTAAATAATAGGAACACTGATCCTAAATGAGTCCTGCCTCATTGAGGATTCCTGCCTCATTTAGGAATGTGCGTTTTTATAAGGTGCTACTCTAGTTTCAAGGTGCAATAAGAGATTTCAAGGCATCAAGATACAGGGTGAGTCAAAAAAACTGGACCCTGATTGCGGTCACCTTTTAAATTTTTCTTAAATAATATCCATACTAACATATCTGGTATCATCGGAAAGCCTACTTATATTAAATGTGCTGCAAAGATATTCCAATCCGATAAGTATTGGTCGAATACATTCTTTTGAATAAAGTAGTCAGCTTTTACTCCTATCCACGGATTCCCATTTAATGCACGGCGGCCAAACTAAGCAAATGTGAAACCGTGGACAGAGCGGAAAGGAGACTACTATTCAAACAACTGTAGTGGAGTCTATACCCAACCGATATGAATGATTTGCAGCAAATGAAAGATAATGAACCAGGATTTCAGATTGATACCACAGGTGTTAGATATATGTTACTTAAAAAATTCAAAAATGGCGGGACACAATCAGGGTCAGTTTTTTTTTACTCACACTGTATTTGTCATATGTAGTGATTCATATTGATTAGACACTCAGAGTTCTTACCCTGTTTTGGCTACAGAAATGTGAAGCAAAATGTGATTTTATTTTGATTCTATTCAATATACACAAGCTGAATTTGTATAAGGCTGAATTTTGTATTTGTTCTAATGCAAATTTCACAATTTTGGTATCAAATAAATTACTTCCTCAGCTTAATTCTTACAGAGGGTGATATTTTTGATGGAAAGCTTTAAATCTGTGCAAAAAAGCAGGCCTTTACAAATATTTAGGGACACCTGATATGCAAGATCTTCTCATTAAACCCTTTAAAGAGGTGATACAATGTGCTCAAATACACATCCTACCCCAGAAAGTCTTATTGAGCAAGATATTGTTAATAAAACAAACAGTGCTAGAAAGCATCACGCTTTATACCATATCAAGTTGACGTCAAGCCATTCGTGTTTCAGTGGTGAAGGATAAAAGGTGCAACGAGAGAATTGAAATCCGAAAAAATGTGAAAATTCTGATTTTGGCACTGTGTTAAAGCTTTATATTAAACATATCCACCACGCTGTAACCGGATACACGTTGAGCACCCCCCAATGTTCTCTTGTACAAAAATTGTGACATTCCAATTCGTATAGAAGCCTATACAACATTCAGCCTATATTTTCTATTGAAAGATAAGCCTATACAGATCACTTTTGTGTCACTTTTAAGTTATTTCTGTAAACAAATAAAAAGTAGGGAATTTATAAGTTTAGTGAGCAGTTAATCTATATGAAGACATACACATAAAACATAGAAAATATGGATGACTTGAAATCCCTCGTTGCACCTTTAAATGGTTGCTATTTTTTTATAAGGAGGAAAGAGTTAACAGTACAAGGAGTGAGACCCACAAGACTTCATAGCTTTGAACTGAAACTTAGTCTAATGAATTCGTAGACATATGGTCTAATTAATTTGAAAGTTTGCAATAATATTGGATGGTTTTTTTTTGGGGGTGATAAAAGAAGATATTACACTTCTCTAAAACAATATTGAACTCATCTTTGTTTTCAGCAATATTGTTTTATAGCGGGTTCACATTCTATATTCAAACTCAAATTAGTAATACCAGGGTGTGAGTCAAAAAAACAACTTGACCTGATTGTGTCCGCCATTTTGAATTTTAGTAACATATATCTAACATATTTGATATCAATGAAGCTGTGGTTCATTATTTTTTAATTTACTGCAAAATATTCACTCGGTTAGGTATAGACCGAGCTTACAGCCTTTCGAATCAAGTTAGTCGGTTTCTGCCTTCTGTCCACAGATTCAACATTGAATGAATGGTTCAGCGAAGGACATCAGTGTCCAGAAGAAAAATCAGGCTATTTATTCACTGCGATTCTTGATTAGAAAGACGTAGCTGGGCCTAGACTTAACGATTGAATGATCTTTGCAGAGCAAATTAAAGATAAATGACATACGCTTTCCGCAGATACCACATATGTTAGATATATATTATTTGAAAAATTCACCAAACAATCAAAATGGCGGAAACAATTTTTTTCCCCAGGGTCAAGTTTTTTTAATCACCTGTATATATAATTATCTATGGAACCTAAAATGGATGTCACATATTGCATAAATACAATAAACTCACCTAATTCAAATATCTTGAGATTTCACACACAGTGCGGCATATAAGGGGCCATTCAACGAAAGGATCCAAGCCTCCCAATGGGATGTCTCTAAGACCCACTAATGGGTACCCAGCTGGCATGCTATTCCAAATCCTGAATCAGTACAAAGTAACTTTTATCTCAAAATGAAATGCCTATCCAGTGTCTGTACCAGAGTGGGGGGGGGGGGGGGAAATAGGGGACAAGAAAAAAATGGGGGGGGGGGCAAAAGCCCTCATGCCCCCCCATGGGCGCCACCCCATGCTGCCTATCGACATTTTAAGACTTAACCCAAAATAGGAGGTTTTGAAACCTCTTTTCACCTTATTATGCAGCTTACTGGGATATTTGACCCATAAACCTTGGGTCACATAGATGGGTCATTAAGCTTTGATGAGATAAATTAACAATGAACATTGTGATGAGATTTTTAGAGTTCACACGGGCGAGTGCCAAATTGGTAAAACGTTCTTTCTAGGAGTGTGAACTGCGCACTATGATGAGATTGCGAAATTTATTCCGGATTGCAAATTACGTGTTTACACAATTTGGCACTCAAGATCTCTTTGGATTCCTTGACCTTGACCTCAAAACTGTAGGTCAAGAGAAAGAGGTCACCATTGACTTATATTTAGATAAACAAGATGACATAGGTATATTCTAACCATTTGAGCAAATTTTGAACTTGGACCCCAAAACAGAGGCAGATTCATCATTGATTATCTTTATTATTGACATATATGTTGGTTACTGCCAGTATTACCAGTAGGCGACGAAAATAAAAACCGTTTTACGGGCCCGAACCGCCCTTATTGTTCAGTGTTTTGCAGATTTTTTTTTTTAGATTTTTCCAAAAATCATGTAAAATCAGCCTGTTTTTAGCCCAATTATCAATTTGGCAATTTTTTGAAAGACAATTTGTTGGTAAAAAATTTTTCTTTGTTGGTCTCTTGATTTTTCAGATTTTGGGCTATGGCCACTTTGAGCTCAGAAAAGAAAAAAAATTAAAAAAAGAAAAAAAATCGCCCGACCCGACCGACCCTACTCGAAAGGTCCGCTCGCCCGTAAAACAAGTGTTTTCTTTTTTCGTCTCCTTAGTCTAATTTTTCACGCTTTACAAGATGTCTAGCAATCAAGACTTCAAAAGATAAATATGGTGGGTTCCTCCTGCATGTTTAATTTCCGAACACCCACTTTGCAACATGGCTGAATTCCTATATTGCACAATCACAGTGAGGGACAAGTAGAGAATAGAGGTATTGTTTTTAGCCTCTGCCTGGTATCTATCGTGTCTATACACAGGAGCGGCAGCATTATTAAGTAGAACAACGAGGCCCGCCGGGTGCTTAAGCTACATATGCTGTCGCCCTGGTGATATGACATGATAGACAAACAGCAGAGGCTAAAAAACAATACCTTTATTCTCATCTTTAACACTTTAACATAATTGACCATAATCATCAGGTCTGCTGCCTCCCCCCCTCCCCCCCCGACACAAAAAAAAATCGGGAAGGGGAGAAAAAAATGGAAGGGAAAGGAGGGGAAGAAAAAAAAGAAAAAAAGAGGAAAGAGAAGAAAAGGGAAGAAAAGTGGGAAAGAGAGAGGGAAGAGAGGGAAGACAGAAAGGAAAGGCCTATAACTCCAAGGGTCCCCTGGCCCGCAATTTCTCTCGGAGGCCATGTAAAGTGTGGTCTATGGTGCCAGTTTGTTGGTGTTTATTACTGTGTTATTTTGTGGTATAATTAGTTACTCTAATTGGTATAGTTATGATTTATTTAACTATAGGGAGGATTGTAGTGAACCAGATTTTGTGGTGGCAAATAGGATAAAATGGTGAATTTTGGTACGCAAAGTAATTTTAACATTGATAATCAAAAAATGATGGGAAGCACTTCCACACCCCTTTTATGGCCCCCAGCTTGGATTTCCAAGGTTACAAGGGGTAACCATTGTTAAATGTTTCCAATTGTGTTGAAAAGGCACAATATGAGATGTCAGTCTGGTTACAAGGATTCCAAAAAGGTATTCGTTCATTACTACCTGTGAGTATAGTTTAGGAATTATGGGTAAAACTATAAAAATGGTCAACAAAATTACAATTTTGGTTTGTCAGAGGGTCAAAAATAAAGTGCTCCCAATTTTTGTAAAATGTGGTTTCAAATTGTTGGTTTAGCTAATAGAATGAAATATAGGAATAGTTTTGACTATCTACGTGTCTGATTATTTAACCAAAATGGCCAAATGAAGGTCCAACAGATATTGCAGCTATGATGTCTTATGACTGGACGTTATTTTGTGGATAACGATGAAAAACTAAGCATAAATAAGCATAAATAACTAGCGTGATAGATTGGGGCAAATTACAAACTCTGCTTTTAGGCTTATGCAAAGAATGTTAGCAGACAGTTTGTCAGAAAAGCACACAGACCAAACAAAATGACTTGGATAACGTGCAGCACGGGTACATTGTTTTTTACTCCCATTCCAAGATAAAGTAGAAGTATGTTTTCAAATTACTGTAGACAGACAAAAAGCAGTATAAATTTCTTGGCCAATTGCTAGAAACCATTTTGTAGGCCCTAACTTTGAAACCAAATATAAAATACAGGTTTTTGGTGTAAAAAATGCGGTAAAACCTAATCTGGTACATTTTTCAAATAAAAGCCAACCCTTGAAGATTGGCACATTCTAAAGATGGTAACAGCTTGTTAGGCTGAAATTACTCATTTTCTTCAACCTAATTTTATATCTGACATTCTGAAATGTGTGAAATGCAAATCTATCTTTAACAAATCTTAGGATGCGATTGTTACAGATGAAAAATAAAAAATACCACAACCACTTAAGTATGCTTATTTTGAGCAACCAGAAATTAAAGGGATTAGAGCGATAATGCGAGAGAGAGAATCGAAAAATGTGGAAATGCATTTTTTAAACTTATACACCCATCGCCGGGATAACCCAGCTGTGTACAATTCCTCAACTGCTATAATGCTAGAACAAACACCCAAAATAGTGAAAAAATGAAGTATTTCAGGAAAATTGTCATACCGTCTCCGCCACCAATAGACAAACAGCGACAGCGTCTCAAAATCTGCACTAAACAGCTGATTGTGGTTTACACCAGAAAAGAACTCCACACCCCCCCACACACACGATCCACAACCATAAGGGTTTGAGGTCAAAAGGTATGTAGGTGAAATATCACAGCTGAAATCGATGATATTCCACGGGGAAAGGACTTTTTTGATCTCAGTCGGAATTTGATACGCACGTACTAGCCAAAGCAAACCGACACCACTCACAGATACGAAGTCTGCCTTGTCTTAAGAACACAGCTTTAAGCCAAACAAACCTAGAAACTTGATTTTGAAACCAAAAAAGTAAAAAAAATATCAAATATTTTTTTCCTTTTGCATTTTTTCTATGTTCGGATTAGCAAATCGCTGCTAATCCCTTTAAAAGGTAGTTTAAATGTTGCACCAGTAGAGCTACATAAGGATAATCGTCTCAGGATTCAGCTGGGGTGTCCTAATCTCAAGAAATGTTTTATTTTGGAATTTCGGACTGATTTTGAATGGGGTAATTGATGAGGTCTTACTGAATGTTGTCTTTAGCAAATGAAGTAAATACATTATACTGCTAGATGGCGAGTTATTCCAGTTTGGTCCAACTGCAGCTTGGTTCTTTTCTGCCCACCTCACAAAGACTCTATAACAGAGAAAAGAGCAAGGAAAGAAACACTAAAAGGATTATATTTTTACCGTAGTTTCAAAAATAGATTTCCAAAATACCCAACTTTTAAAAAAGGATTTAAAAAGTATGTTTCTGGAAGGTCCACACAACTAACACATGTGAATTAAATAATAGGAACACTGATCCTAAATGAGTCCTGCCTCATTGAGGATTCCTGCCTCATTTAGGAATGTGCGTTTTTATAAGGTGCTACTCTAGTTTCAAGGTGCAATAAGAGATTTCAAGGCATCAAGATACAGGGTGAGTCAAAAAAACTGGACCCTGATTGCGGTCACCTTTTAAATTTTTCTTAAATAATATCCATACTAACATATCTGGTATCATCGGAAAGCCTACTTATATTAAATGTGCTGCAAAGATATTCCAATCCGATAAGTATTGGTCGAATACATTCTTTTGAATAAAGTAGTCAGCTTTTACTCCTATCCACGGATTCCCATTTAATGCACGGCGGCCAAACTAAGCAAATGTGAAACCGTGGACAGAGCGGAAAGGAGACTACTATTCAAACAACTGTAGTGGAGTCTATACCCAACCGATATGAATGATTTGCAGCAAATGAAAGATAATGAACCAGGATTTCAGATTGATACCACAGGTGTTAGATATATGTTACTTAAAAAATTCAAAAATGGCGGGACACAATCAGGGTCAGTTTTTTTTTACTCACACTGTATTTGTCATATGTAGTGATTCATATTGATTAGACACTCAGAGTTCTTACCCTGTTTTGGCTACAGAAATGTGAAGCAAAATGTGATTTTATTTTGATTCTATTCAATATACACAAGCTGAATTTGTATAAGGCTGAATTTTGTATTTGTTCTAATGCAAATTTCACAATTTTGGTATCAAATAAATTACTTCCTCAGCTTAATTCTTACAGAGGGTGATATTTTTGATGGAAAGCTTTAAATCTGTGCAAAAAAGCAGGCCTTTACAAATATTTAGGGACACCTGATATGCAAGATCTTCTCATTAAACCCTTTAAAGAGGTGATACAATGTGCTCAAATACACATCCTACCCCAGAAAGTCTTATTGAGCAAGATATTGTTAATAAAACAAACAGTGCTAGAAAGCATCACGCTTTATACCATATCAAGTTGACGTCAAGCCATTCGTGTTTCAGTGGTGAAGGATAAAAGGTGCAACGAGAGAATTGAAATCCGAAAAAATGTGAAAATTCTGATTTTGGCACTGTGTTAAAGCTTTATATTAAACATATCCACCACGCTGTAACCGGATACACGTTGAGCACCCCCCAATGTTCTCTTGTACAAAAATTGTGACATTCCAATTCGTATAGAAGCCTATACAACATTCAGCCTATATTTTCTATTGAAAGATAAGCCTATACAGATCACTTTTGTGTCACTTTTAAGTTATTTCTGTAAACAAATAAAAAGTAGGGAATTTATAAGTTTAGTGAGCAGTTAATCTATATGAAGACATACACATAAAACATAGAAAATATGGATGACTTGAAATCCCTCGTTGCACCTTTAAATGGTTGCTATTTTTTTATAAGGAGGAAAGAGTTAACAGTACAAGGAGTGAGACCCACAAGACTTCATAGCTTTGAACTGAAACTTAGTCTAATGAATTCGTAGACATATGGTCTAATTAATTTGAAAGTTTGCAATAATATTGGATGGTTTTTTTTTGGGGGTGATAAAAGAAGATATTACACTTCTCTAAAACAATATTGAACTCATCTTTGTTTTCAGCAATATTGTTATAGGCGGGTGCAACATAATCTTATCTCACACTCAAATCCGCCAATATTTAAAACTTCTTGAAGTTTGATGGATAGGATGAGGACTGTGGACTTGATGCAGATGTTGGGTTTGGAAGAAGCAATGGCCGTTTGGCGAAGGCGAGTATGTACGTTGGTATGGGCATGCTGAGGAAGGATGACCGGCATGTTTTAAGAATGGCTTTGAGTTTGAGGTGGAAGGGTTGAGGAGGAAGACGACAAGACGTCCAAAGAAGACTTGGAAGAAAGCAAGTGGAGAGGAAGAGTAGATGGTTGGTTTTGAGGGTGGAGGATGCATTGAAACAGGTGAAGTGGAAGGAGTGAGTACGGGCGGTTGCTGCGAGTGTAAGGAGGTGGAATCCGGCCATCCCCGTTCATGGGGACAAACCGATTTAAAACTTTGGTTCTTACTACTACTATACTCATGGAACCTAAACTGGATATGCATAATTGCATGATACACAATAACTAACCTTTTCAAATATCTTGATGATTTCACACACTTGAGTCCATATGAGGGGCCATACAACGCCAGTATCAGGCCTCCAATGGGATGTCTTCTAAGCCCCACTAACTGGGTACCAACCCCGCTGGCATGCTATTCCAACTCCTGACATCCAGTACAAAGTAGATTATCTCAAAAAGCAATCTGTGTAATAAAGAGAGAAAATCAATATTAGGCGTCTATTAAATGCCTATATCTGGGCCTCCATGGTAGGGGTCCCTGAACCCACTCGGGGTACTCAGTCTGCTTGCATGCTTTCAAATCCTGACCCTAGTACAAAGTAAATTATCTCAAAAAGCAACTGCGTAATAAAGAGAGAAAATCAAATAATTAGCGTCTATTAAATGCCTATATCCGGGCCTACAATGGTATTCTCTTAAGACCCACTATGGGTACCCAGCTGGCAGCTATTCCAAATCCTGACATCTAGTACAAAGTAGATTATCTCAAAAAGCAACCTGCGTAATAAAGAGAGAAAATCAAATATTAGGCGTCTATTAAATGCCTATATCCGGGCCATCAATGGTATGTCTCTAAGACCCATAGTGGGTAACCGCCGCTGGCATGCTTTTCCAATCCTTGACATCCAGTACAAAGTAAATTTCTCAAAAGCAACCTGCGTAATAAAGAGAGAAAATCAAATATTAGGGGTCTATAAATCTATATCTGGCTGGGTCTCCAATGGTATGTCTCTAAGACCCACTTGGGGTACCCAGCTGGTCATGCTATTCCAATCCTGACATCCAGTACAAAGTAGATTATCTCAAAAAGCAACCTGCGTAATAAAGAGAGAAAATCAAATATTAGGCGTCTATTAAATGCCTATATCCGGGCCTCCAATGGTATGTCTCTAAGACCCACTAATGGGTACCCAGCTGGCATGCTAAAGTCCCACATTCTGACACTAGTACAATAGATTATCTCCAAAGCAACCTGCGTATAAAGAGAGAAAATCAAATATTAGGGGTCTATTAATGCCTATATCCGGGGCCTCCATGGGTATGTCTTCTCAGACCCATAATGGTACCGCAGCTGGCATCTATTCCAAATCCTGACCATCTAGTACAAAGTATTATCTCAAAAAGCAACCTGCGTAATAAAGAGAGAAAATCAAATATAGGCGTCCTTTTAAATCCCTATATCCGGGCCTCCAATGGTATGTCTCTAAGACCCTAATGGGTTACCCCGCTGGCAGCATTCCAAATCCTGACACTCTAGTACAAAGTAGATTATCTCAAAAAGCAACTGCGTAATAAAGAGAGAAAATCAAATATTCGGCGTCTATTAATGCCTATATCCGGGCTCCAATGGTAATGTCTCTAAGACCCACTAATGGGTACCCATCTGAGCTGTATTTCCAATCCTGACATCCAGTACAAAGTAGATTATCTCAAAAAGCAATCTGTGTGTAAAGAGCGAAAATATCAAAAATTATAGGGGTCTATTAAATGCCTATATCTGGGCCTCCAATGGTATGTCCTCGCCCCACTCGGGGTTCTCAGCTACTGGATGCTATTCCAAATCCTGACATCCAATACAAGTAGTTATTCAAAAAGCAACTGCGTAATAAAGAGAGAAAATCAAAGTAGGGGTCTATTAAATGCCTATATCCGGGCCTCCAATGGTAGTCTCTAAGACACACGAAGGGTACCAGCTGGCATGCTGATTCCAAATTCCAAAGTAAAATATCTCCAAAAAGCAACCTGCTGTAAATAAAGAGAGACAATAAATATTCATACTTTAAGAATAATTTGTGTATTTTAATGTGCGACATATCACGTAAACATGCTCAAGGCACTCTGCGGCAGTCCATGAAGGTATGCTCAGACATCAGAGACAACAATCATACCAGGAAAGATTATGCAAGAAGCTCGATTTTAGAGCAGGAGGAAACCGGAGTACCCGGAGAGGAAAACCTGCGGGAATGGTACGGATCGAGAGAAACCAAAATTCGCGTAAAGCCATGGAAAAGTACTTCAAAAAAAGTGACAATGCCACTGTACTTTCATTGTCTTGTCTACTTGTACTTTTACTTTTTATCTCAAAATTTGAGCTGTGGAATGTATTTTTAAAAGTGCATACAAAGTCTATATGAAATCACTACATAGACACTACTATGGATGCCTCAAAATCTCTCATTGCACCTTTAAAGTGACAGGAGGAGATTTTTAGATTAAAACATTTCTCTAAATTTGCCACTGATTGGTGTAGAACAATACCTCAAAATATGTTTGAAGTTAATGAAACAACAACTACAGAAGCAAATAAACGTAAGTTTTGATGTGCCTGTTGTCAATAATCAAAATGGCCTATAGAAAAGTATGCCTTGATTTTCGGAATGCAAGACACAGAAAATACTAAGGTCCGTTTGCACAAAAGCGTTAGACCGGGTCTAAGTTAGACCTAGCTGGTCTAAGTGAAATTTTGTCCCACAGAAAAGGCATTTTAGTTACACTAACGTGAGTGGTATGTTGTATTTTTTGAAATTGCATTTAAATCTTTGAAAGTTGCTAGTTACTTTACAAGAAAGTGTGAATAACTTTTCAATTGAGGCAAAAAAACTAATTTTGACTTAGACCAAGGTCTAACTTTAACTGGTCTACTTTTTTGTGCATACGGACCTAAATATTTTTTATTTGATAAAGAGAATGAAGATGTCATCCTTTGGCAGATTCACTTTTCAAGTGTAATTTTACAAGCATTTACTGCATTCTAAATAAGCCCAAAACCCATTTGCAGAAACAAATTGTGATGCACTTTGCTTGTGTCTCCTCTCCCTAAAAGTACATGCACTGTACCTAAAGCTGACTCGAGATTTCCCCCGATGAGGCCGCACTCATTTTCAAACAAATCACATTTTTTGCATATACTTATGCTTTTTCCATATACTAATCACTGTGTGAATACTAAGCCTCAAATCGAGTCTTCATCTGAAAATCATAACTTGTTATAAATTCCGATCTGGAAATTTTTGTTATAGACTTTATCCTATGGCACTGTTATACTGTTCATAAATTTTACTGCATGAAACAAAATCTAAAAATCCATTCATTCAAACTTTGGAAATTAGCATTTTAAGTTAAATACCTTTATTCTAGATGACTATTTTTAAATTGTACCAAAAAAAATTTATTGGAATCTCTGAATCAGCCTTTAATAGCACCTTCTCCGTGTAACTTTTTACTTTGATCCAAATTTTTTGAGCTGTGGAATGTATTTATAAGTGCATAAATTACAATACTTTAAAATGTACTTGGTTTTGGATTAGACATAATTTCGACCCTTTCAACCTGGTAATATTCTGTAGAGGTATAACACATAAACAGTGGGTACGAGGCTCACACAGTGGCGTACGAGCAGGGGGAAGGGGGGCAAGTTGTCACCCTCTGGCTTGAAACAAGCGGGATGATATGGACGCGCAAAATATCTGCATTTTTCACCTCCCTCTTTTTCAAGGGGATTTCGACCAATTTCATTTCAGCCTAAATTTGGGCAAAATTACAGCAAATTCGTCAATTTTCCACGCACATTACAAACACACGCACATTTGGTCAAGTTCTACTCTACTGGAGCTAACCCCCGTGGACTACCTACCGAATTCGTCCCCCTCTGGTGGGCGACTTGGAAATTTTCCTCTGGATTGTACACCCTCGGTACGCCACTGGGCTCACGCCACATCATACACTGGAACATAACAGCACATTCTAACCCACAGAAGTCAGTGGCTTTTGAGATGGCTATATATGCCCAAGCTAACAAAAAAAAAATTATTTAGTGCCCAAGGTGGGGATGGGGAGTTCCTAGGGACCAACCAGATAATCACTAATTGGATAACCTCCACCTGAGTGTAATCATTACCAGGATAATTTACAATGTTATGATCTACTAGGTTCAATCATCATTTCCTAGCAATCTGGAAAATCTTTTGGGAACTACTATAAGAGAATTAACAAATGTCCATTATACAGATGCTCAACTAAACCCAAGCTATAAATTCCTGCACGCGTTTTTCTTACTAAGATGCCCAACGAACTTGGATTTTAAATCAGAGGCCAATAGGCCAAGCAATGTTTAAGGTGCCACCCATACCACTTTATTTCTCTCTTTCAATGAAGGGCCACACACACACATCCTTTTTTTTAATTCCAAAATAATCATTTTGAATCCAACTACAACCATTTAATAATGTGAGTGGTAATTGTATGTATTACAATAGCCTATAGAGTACTGTCAAACTATTTTACAAAATGTTACTGTAAACAAACCATATTTTAGTTAAGGCCTGTAGCTATTAAACTGGAAAACGAAATCAGACAAGATGAGAAAAATACAAGCTTTCTAATGGAATCCCAAATCGTCAGTTTAAGTGTTGTAGGCAGAACTAAAGTACAGGTTGGCCCGATTACCATTTTCCCACCCAAAAAAAAAAAACTTAATTTTCCAACTCGTGAAAATATCAAAAAAAAAAAAATAATACGTAGTCAGCTCTTCGAAAGTTTAGAGGAATTATTCACTGTAAAGTATCATGGAAAGTCCATCCAATTTGAATTGGCCCAGAGGGTGTTTTGAGTCAATCCCACAATGCACTCAGTTTTGTGAAATTCACCTCAATATGGTCAGTGATCCCATAAAAACCCTTTCTTAAAACCCTGACTTTAGATTCCACAAAGCATTAGTACTAGTTAGGGTTTTTTTTAAAGCGTGATTATGAAATGCCTTGTGGTTCATTAAACTTCTTGATACACTTTTTAGTACTGACATGGTTTTTAGTACAGTAGGTATAGTTACATTGCTATGCCTCATGGATTGATTCAACACACTCTCTGGAATTGGCCCAAACATACCCAGAGGCCAATGATGGCAGCCGTGTTTAGCAATCATAGCACTCAGACATGACCCCTGTAAGTTAGGTATAGCAGACCACTTTCAAGAGGATGTAGGTATACAGACCATTGATAGTGTTAAGGGTGCCGACGGATAAGTACCTAATGTCAAAGCGGACGGTTGGGGGTGATGTGTGAGTGGGATCGTAAGCCGACTGGTGGTTAAGTCCTGTTGAATGCGTATAAGGTGTCTCTTGTGGTGGAAGTAATTGTGGTGTGGACGAGGTGGGATCGTTCATTGATACTCTGGGGGTTAAAAAGGGGGGGCTTCTGGAGCCGCGCATGTATGAGAAACTACTACTCCTGCTAAACGCTGTCAACACTATAGGCGCGTCGTGGGGAAATGACGAAAGTACGAAGGTCTCTTAACTCATGACTAACTTGCGTACACTTTACAGAATTTTTCTCACCATGCAAAACCATTGAAAATGTGTATGTAAACGATACGATCACTTACACAGGTACAACAAACTAAAAAAAAAAAAAAGTTTTAATCAACATCAATACTTTTTAATGCTTACTGTGCTGGATGCAGCAATATTTTCCCTCCTTGTTGTAGCGCAGAGGTCAAGAACTGTGTTAAGGCCCTAGATCATAAACTTCCTACGGATTTCACATACATCTGCTATATTTGCTTCAAGACAGTGCCTAGTTGAGCTATCACAATATAGGCATCAGACAGTGCCAGTTGAGGCTATCACATCCCCATGGCTTTCAGAGATTTATATTTGGATGGCAGGTCAGACTTTCGTGATTACTATGGCACTGATGCCATTTACATGATGTGCTATGAGCTGATTAAATGTGGTAATCATCCAACCTTCAAGTCTGGGACTTTGATCACAAAAAAACTCTACCCTTCATGGATGACACAGTGACCTGTGACATGAAATGTCCTCCTGATTGCAGTTGCATTCTGGGTAATGGTATCCTGACAACCAACTGCATCACAGGTAGTACAATGGCTAGAATCCTCTACCCAACCAATGTGACGAGTCTGTATCTTGCCAACATCACGCTAGATGACATTGATGTGAGTGCATTCATTGGTTTGGCCGACACACTGCAGACACTACACCTAGGTAATAACTCTCTCGAGACCCTAAACCCTGGTTACTTTACTGGGTTAACTGGTTTGGAGAGTCTGTACCTTAGTTATAACAAGATAACTAACCTACAACCGGGTGTGTTTGCTGAACTGTCTGGGTTGACATATCTAAGCCTGGGCAACAACTTGATTACCGACCTCGCACCAGATATGTTTGCAGGAATGAAGAAGCTGTGGCGGTTACAGCTAGGTAGCAACAAGATACGCAGTCTTCCAACAGGTGTGTTTACAGAACTGATCCGGCTCCATTATATAATCCTTGATGATAACTTGATCACTGAGCTAGACCCAGGAGCATTTGCAGGACTTCAGCTGACATTGGATGCTGTATTCCTGAGGCACAACAAGATTAGGGAAGTGCCACCGGGTTTGCTTGCAAACTTGGAACGTCTCTCCGCGATACACCTGGATCACAATATGATTACCAAACTGGACTCCGCTGCATTTAACGGATTAACTAAGACTGGGATATATCAAATTAAGCTAGGTAACAATAGGATTAGTGAGTTACAACCAGATGTATTCTTAGGATTTTCTCAGTTGGTTTCTTTGTACCTTAACAATAACAACTTAAGTAGTCTTCCTTTAGACATCTTCAAAGGATGTCTACATCTGGAGGTTCTTGAAATCTATGACAATCGGTTAATATACTTGCACTTTGGGTCATTCAATGGTCTGAAAAGACTTCACCTTCTAAGCCTTTCACATAACCAGCTGTCATATCTGCCACAGGGCATTTTCAATGATCTTTTAAGTGTGCAATACATTGACTTATCATTTAACAGCTTCAGCAAAATAGACTCGCAGCTTTTCCTCCCATGCACGATGCTTACCCAAATTGACCTGCGATCTAACAATTTTTACTGGACCGACAGCAAGGTATTTGGAAGTGTAAACAGTTCAGTTATCATTTATGTTAGTGAGTATTCTACTTGTTGTTTTATTAACTCAGCTAATTGTTCCTCTGAGAATCCCCCATCACCCTTTCTCACTTGTGACCGACTGCTGCCCTACACATCTCTTAAAATTATAATGTGGATAGTCAGTTTCTCTGCCATGCTTGGTAACTCTATTGTGATGCTCGACTACTGCAACCAGAAAAATCACGAAAGCAATACCGTGGACACTTTCCTAATCACAAACCTGGCAATGTCTGACTTTCTAATGGGCTTCTACATGCTGATTCTTCTCTCTGTAGACATTCATTATATGGAAGTCTTCCCCTTTTATTCGGAAAAATGGAGGCACAGTAACCTGTGTAGACTAGCAGGAGCCTTCTGTGTATTATCCAGCGAGGCTTCGGTATTTTTTATCACATTGATCAGCATTGACCGGTTTCTAGGGGTCAGACATCCTTTCAGTAGGTTTCGCCTAGGTAAAAAATCAGCAAAGATTGCAGTCACTTCACTGTGGTTGGTTGCACTTTCCATAAGTATCACATCTTCTGTGATATCCAGGGTAGATCCTGCCATTTATGATGTCTCTGAGGTGTGCGTTGGACTTCCAATCTCTCGCTACACAGAATTTGAACAGAACACCATCTACTTTGATCTGCTTGACTGGTGGTACTCTTCAGGTACTGCCAATACGTATGAAGCCACAGGCAGTAAGGTGGGCATGTACTTTTCCATTTTCATATTCATTGGAATCAATTCAGTTTCTCTAATAATCGTGGCCACATGCTATACCGCCATCTTTATTTCAATCAAGCAACTATCCTCTCGCCCCCAGCAATCTCACCGCTCCAGGATGCATGACAAAGAACTCAAAGTGGCCATCAAAATGGCAGCAATAGTTCTGACTGACTTCTGCTGTTGGATGCCAATAATTATAATAGCTATTTTAGTACAGGCTGGGGCAGTGACCATTGACCCCACTGCATATGCCTGGATAGCAACCTTTGCTTTACCAATTAATTCTGCCATCAACCCCTTTTTGTACACCCTTCCCACAATCCTCACCAGGAAGATGCCAAAGAGCAGTGATACAAATGAAGCCATTACCTTTCAAAGTATACCTGTGATAGAGCAGTGATTATTACACCTCATGAATATTCATGAAGATCATGCTATTTCATTGGCCGATTCTAATTACGCCTCACCAGGAAGATGCCAAAGAGCAGTGATACAAGTGAAGCCATTACTTTTCAAAGTATACCTGTGATAGAACAGTAATTATTACACCTCATGAATATTCATGAAGATCATACTATTTCATTGGCTGATTCCAATTACTCCTCACCAGGAAGATGCCAAAGAGCAGTGATACAAGTGAAGCCATTATACCTTTCAAAGTATACCTGTGATAGAGCAGTGATTATTACACCTCATGAATATTCATGAAGATCATCATGCTATTTCATTGGCTGATTCCAATTAGCAATTACAAGCATTATTCCCTGGAAGCAGTTCCTACCATTTTCCCTACAACCTTGCCCCAAAGTCAGAGTGAGGTGTAATAAAACAAATACTACACATTTTATATCGGGGAAATAGGGTACACATTTTACTTGCTACGGGCCTATAACCCCAAACCCGAAGGGTGAGGGGTGATAAAATAGTGTGCCAATTTTCCCTTCTAACCAAGTTGTATTGGTAACTACGGGGTGATTGATAAGTTCTAAGCCTAAGGTAGAAAGATATATGCTACAAAGTTCAAATTTACACCGTCTACAGTTTCATTCTTCAAATGAAAATTCCAGAAGTTTTGTGTGTATATCTGTTATATTTTTAACTTGCAGGTAATCAAACATTTAAAGTTTTGGCGGACCTATTGAAGAAATTACGCGAGAAAATTAAAAAAGTTGATGAGTTGAAAGCTGAATCGGGGGTGCTCTCCATCAGACATGCCGCAGTCAAAAAAGATTACGGTTAGCCTGACTGCAAGCCAATCAGGGTGGATTGAATCTGGTAGGTAGAAACATCCAGGCATATTCACCGATTTGGCACCGTCTGATACTATCTATTACCCAAAGTGAAAAAGGAACGCCACTTTTTAATTTTTGCGTAATTGCTTCAATAGGTCCGGCACAAAAACTTTAAAATGGTTTGATTACCTGCAAGTTAAGTTAAATAGTTCTTACAGTTCTCTGATTTGTCATGATAACCCTTCAAGTGACCAATTAAACAGTGCATAGATAGTATAAACAATAACAACTTATAAATTGTAGCTTTTACAAGCGAATTAGCCACCACGTTTAAATCATATGCATAATCTATAGATTAATACCGGTGGTCTGTCTATCTGTCTGTCTATCTGTCTGTCTATCTGTGTGTATGACGCGTCTAGTTTTCGGAGGGATCAGAGGGCGACCACGGTCCTGAAATTGGTGGGCGGGTGCCCCTGACAGAACGAAGACCCGAGTTTGTATTGGTCTAGGGGATCAAGGTCATCGGGGGTTATTCGAGGTCAAAAGAGGTCAAGGACCAAGTCTATTTTCTCGGAGACGAGGTCGCACGTTCCTGAAATTGGTGGGTGGGGGCCCTGGACCCGAAACGAGACGAGTTTGTATTGGTCAGTGGAGCAAAGGTCATTGGGGCTTCAAGGTCAAAAAAAGGTCAAAGTGGGTAAACGTTGGTGTATGACATGAAACTTGGCGGGTGGGGCGCTGTCGATGCGAAATTTCGAAGGTCACGGACAAGGTCATAGAGTCATTCAAGGGTCAAGGGAGGTCAAAGTCTATTTTCTCGGACACCGAGGGTCACAACATCCTGAAATGGTGGTGGTTGCCCCTGACTTTCCAAGGACCTTTAAGGTCAAGTCAAGGTCATTCAGGGTCATGAAGGTCAAAAAAGTCAATGGGTAAACGTTGGTGTATGGACATGAAACTTGGAGGGTGGGTTGATTGTTGTGCGAACCATTTGAGGTTCATGACAAGGTCATTTGGGGTCAGTCAAGGTCAAAGGAGGCCAAATGGGTTAAACGTGTATGGACAGAAAACTTGGAGGGTGGTGGGGTTTTTGATGTGATGCTGACTTTTGAGGTCCGACAAGGTCATAGGGGTCATTTCAGGTCAAAGGGTAAATTGGATGTTATCCAGGACAAACTTGGTGGGTGGGGTTCATTGTTGATGCCGAAAATGTGGGAACTGTCATGAAAGGTCATCAGGGGTCATTCAAGGTCAAAAAGGTCAAATAGGGTCATTGGGTGTATGACATGAAACTTGGTGGGTTGATTGTTGACAAAAATCTTAGTAAGGTCACGCCAAGGTATCAGGGGGTCATTCAAGGTCAAAGCGGGTAAAGGGGGTTAAACGTTGGTGTATGGACATGAAACGTGGAGGGTGGGGTCAATTGTTGAAGCCGAAAATTTTAAAGGTCATGACAAGGTCATCAGGGGCATTCAAGGTCAAAGGGGAACCGCGGAAACCAAGGGTCAATTCAGCAGGTGATCGTGAAACCAGTGATCGCGAAAAACGGGAACCGCCTGTATTTATTTATATATCTCATTACACTGACAAGGAACCAAAGACATTATGCTATCTCAAGTTGTTTAAAGCCAACAATCAGTATTTTTTTAAAAATTAAAAAATACCTAATTTTTTTTTTTTTTTTTTTTTTTTTTTTTTTTAATTTTATTACTGTTCTTGTGAAAACAGACAATGAAGATTTTAAAGTTGGTCTGGACAATGCATTTACAACTGTTTTGTTGGCAAACAATGCAGAAAAAATCATAATTTCTTGACAATACGGCAGGTTAAGCGTAGGCCACTGCAGGGTTTTGTTAATTCGCGTTCGCAGTATAGTTTCCTAGGACAATCACATGTTAACGGTGCCAAAATATCAAATTTCCATTTTTTTTTTTTTTTTTTAATTTAAAAAACAGTGCCAAAAAAAATGGACTTCGAGGAAAATTAGTGGTGGGATTTGTTTACATTTGAAGAAAATTCGCTGATAGTGGCTTTAGAAAATATTAAATGTCCAAATCAATTATAATAGTCCAACTGTCATCAAGATTCATTGTGAAGAGATCACCATTTCCATCTTGTTGAATTTTGTATACATGTAAAAAATATCATTCGGATGTTTTCGCTTGGAAAAAAGATTGGATGGGGCAGGTGTACAATTGAAACGTTGTACATGTCTATGCAATGTACACCACTAGTGCTTATGATTTCTAATATTTCTGATTTATTTGAAAAGTTCTTTAATCAAATATAATTGTACAGCATTCACGGCACATATTTTTTTGTACAACTTATAGACAATTTGGAATAATCTCTACTTCTACCAACAAAAATATGTTTACACTCCTGAAACAGGGAAAAAAACAGGGCAATTATAGTCACTGACTCGTTATGTGAGTGTAACAAAGTCTAGCCGCAATAGATGCCCTTCCTCACTCAAACTTCGTTCAAATGTTCCAAAAATGTCCCCAAAAGTCTTTGTCAGTGGGTCCTGGGATAGCAGGGTTGGCTGGCTTTTATGCCAGAATGCAGCAAACGGTTTAAACCTGGTGTAAACCGGCAGAAAATGGTTTAAACCGGCAAAAACTATGAAATGGCTATGGTCGTCATGCAAAGCATTTTGGGTATGTCATACTAAGTCCCTCTTTAACTTAAGATAGTCACATGTCTTGCATTATTTTATTTGACCAATACAAGAATACACAAAAGAGAGAAAACATTGTAAAATGAAAAGTAAAATGAAAAAGTACAGTGACAATTTTTCAAAACATGCAAAGATCTGCAGCAGAACTCAAAGGATTTACAATTACATACTTCAATCTAAATGCGAGTACTTGCTTCCTTTTTTATTTTATCAGATTTTGTCAAATTTAGCCTAAAAATTATTCACTTTTTGTTTTATTCATTTATTTTCTATTTAGTTTTGAAATAATGCCTACAGATCAAATCTTAAGGTACATGTTGGATTTTCAGTCCATTTTCCACTTTTCCACTAAGGTTATTCACAAGTGAAGTATGGTACTATATCAAACTGTATACATCTTATGTAATAAAAAAGCCAGAAGTTGTGTTGACTGTACTTTAAACGACATTTGTTATGTAATTTTGATCCTGACTTCTACAGAGTTAATATGAAACCAACAATTATAATTCTTGAAAAATTTCAAAAGCATTTTGGGAACAAAATTAGGTTTTTGCCAGTTTTGCCAAAATAGGCGGCATAAACCTTGTGGTGTAAACCGGTTTTAACCGGTTTAAACCAGATGAATGTTTGGAGTATCACTGTAGTGCTCCAATCCTGAAATTCTTTGACAGCATGTTGATTCCATGAGAATTTCAAATTGTTAAATGCATAATTATATTTAAAAAAATAATTTTGAACAATTCAGAATTGTACGTATTATATATATATATATATATAAAGTTGTAACTATACTTTAAAAACTAAAGTAATTTGTTTGGTCAAATGAATTGAAACTTGTGAATAAATGGATCATATGTAGTTCTTGTATAAAGATATAGTGGTCTGTCTTAATTATTCCTAGAACTGAGCAGGTATTTGTTTAGTATGACATGCAAAATGTGTTCACTCCAGTGGCGTAGCTAGGGAGGGGGCAAGGGGCGCCACATCCTTAACTAGCTACACCACTGGTTCACACTATATACACTTTCATGGCAGTTCAAATTACCATAGGCCACCATTTTGGATTGTTCACTTGTGTGTGGAGCACCATAGAGTACATACCCCAATCCTGAAGTTCTATGAAAATATATCATTGTCTGTGTCACATTATGGCATCTGTGATATTTTTGACATTTCCCAAAATGTTGGCAGAGGAAAAATACATGTATAGATAGGCAACACTTAGGAAAATTTCTAAATCCTGGCTCTAGTTGTTGCTTTATTAGTGAGATAATTCATTAATATGGTCGTATGTGCTTTATTTCAGATTTTCCATTTCAAATCCAGTCATTTACATGTGTCATATCTTAAGTTTGCTGATTGTCAAAATTACCATTTCACAAAATAACCTATAGATGAGTTGACATGTGACGTCAACGCCGGCGTTATTCCACATAACAGTGTGTAAGTTTCTTCTATAGTTAAGTGGTTTGCCTCAATTTTATTAATGTCTTCTTTAAAGCTTGCGGAATGTTCTTCAAAGTATTTCAAGAGAACAGAGGCAATACATTTTGGTCAAATTCAAAATCTGTAAACTGCCAATGGCGGTATGACGGATTGCTTTTTTTCCCAAGGGTATGTGTAGCTCTGGGGTGTTTAATAATATGGTGTACATTTTATATGTACAGTTCATAAGTGAGCTTTTAGTACCTGCAATACAGGCAGACTAAGTGGACTGTTGCAAGGACCTGATCCTCATATACATCTTTACATACACACACATACTGACCACAAATATGGCCATATGGACCTATACACACATGGCCATACGGACTGTTACGGTCACCTTGACCAAGGCCAAAACCACCTCAAAACTACGGATTCAAACTCCTGAATAACTAGACAATACACTGTGAACTTGATTACAAATTTTAAAACAAAATATTTATTTTAATTGTGTGTCTCAATCAAACATCAATTAGGTATCAATAATCAAAGATTAATCTATAATAAAGTTGTTAATTAATGAACTACTAAACTTACTACCTGGTGTGTGCCGCGACGCGGGCTGCAGCAAGATTAGTATAAAGATGCAGAA
This sequence comes from Ophioderma brevispina, assembly GCA_023653785.1. Classification (NCBI taxonomy): domain Eukaryota; kingdom Metazoa; phylum Echinodermata; class Ophiuroidea; order Amphilepidida; family Ophiodermatidae; genus Ophioderma; species Ophioderma brevispina. The sequence goes on from JAMKCH010084804.1 coordinate 92,283, forward strand.
CTTACAAACAGTCCTGGCGAATATTCCAGCATAAAACTTCAATTTCCAATAGTAGATCGTGTCCACGGACGACTTGTCCGTACTGAAGAAACCAGCTCCTAATGACTCCCGAGGCTTGGAGGTCCAAAGTGCTGTAAGCTTGTTTTCCTTGATAACTCAGAGTGCCACGGAATAAAACCGAATACGGCTACACAGTCGGAACGACACTTATTGTAGCTAAGACAACTATGACATGTCCACTATATGGAAGACCTCTTACTTGACTGATGATTACGTCACTGTCAACTATAACTTGGAAACCTGTTTCTAATAACTTGAGCACGATGTTAAGAAACTCTATAGACTTGGAGCAGAGTTAAGAAAACTCTGCTTCAACCTTCTCTCACCAGGGCTTTTATATTTCTCCTCAAACAATTCTAGAAGGATCTAGTCCTCTCTATATTAGTCATGTGCTAATATAGTCATTACACCTCATGAGCTCGGATCTCACTGGAAACGCCTCCAACTTTCCAGTATGTACTGTATGGATTTGGGTTCTCATAGCAGCTACCCGCTGACTGTGTAATTATACAGCATTGCGCCACCTATGGTCTCGTTCCGCACAATCCTTTCAGATTTGAGCACTATTCAGAATTTACTCATGCTTCTAATGATCACTAAGGTTCTAGACGCATCTCCAGTGTTCTGTTTTTCTACACACACCAGTAGGCACAGCAAACCAGGTATATTTTTCAATATAATTACTTAACTAATTGATAATATTTTATGTGCTAAGTTAAATAAGTTTAAACCAACTCATTCAAAATGAAATAAATCATGCTAATAATTATATCATAAATTCTGGGGCCTGTAACCGACATACTGATAACTTCAAGGGATTAGCAGCGATCATGCGAAAAATAAAAACAATGAGGAAAACGTTTTAGCTTTAAATCAAAGGTAAGTACGTGCAATTCCATAAAACTACTTAATGTAGAAACAAAAAACACAAATAGTGAAAAAATGAGGTATTGAGAAAATTTGTCCCAAAAATAGACATACAGCGATGAGGTCTGAAAATATACACCAAACGCTGTTGGTGGTTTACACCAGTACAGATAAGCAAAGATTCAATATATTTGTGTTTGAGGCAAACTGTACAGGGCATGCGTGCAAAGATACGATTATAAATCTGGTGATTCAACAGAACCGGCTTTTTGATGACAAGTCGGAATTTTGATTACGCAAGTATAGAAATTACAAAATTCAGAGAAAATGTATGCCTTGTCTTAATAATGGATTTCAAGACAAACCCTTGCAGGTAGTTAGCACACCATGCCAGTTACAAAAATACAAATACGAATTTGAGTTTTTCGCTGTTTCGGACAGGCAAATCGCTGCTATCTCTTTAATGCACAGTAATATAAGGGACAACTAGTCATCTATTCTTTGAAAAAAAAAGATTGGTAAAATGTTGACTTTTTTGTGAAAGACCTTTTTGACATTCCCCACCGCATGTTACATCAGTTAGGTAAATTAACCATTCACCCTTGATATTATTAATGGCAATACTTAAATACACACAACAACAAACACACACACACATACACACACACACACACACACACCACACATATTCACTAACCTAAAAAATAGCATGAAACCAAAATGCTGTCCGCAAGTGAAGACAGACTGGAGTCCAGTAACTTTCGGTAGGATTATCTGGTACGGCTTCATGCCCAGTCTTGTGAAATTCTCCTGAAATGTGGTAATGTGAAGAAAACAGTGTGCCAAATTTTAAATTTTTCCAAAATAGGCATTTAGAATTGTACAATAGATGTGTTTCAATTCCCATAGACTTTGTACAGGGGTGATTTTGGCAGTATATAATATGACCCAAAATGGGGAAATTTCGTGAAAAACTTACACATTTTATTTCAATATGTTCTAGTAATTAATGAGTTATTAGATTGGTGTTTATTTTTAATGGTTAAAGAAATATCAAAAATCCCTCAATTTTTTCTATTTTTCGGTGTGTCATCAAAAACAAAGGCGGTGGTCTCAACCACCACACTTTTTTTGTTTTAGAAAGTTTTCTAGAAATACTGAAGTATCTACTTTTCAGAATTTTTCCTAGCGAAACCTTACAACTCCCTTGGTGATGAATAAGTGTCATATAAAAGTAAATCAAATTTAAGTAAAGAAATCTCTCGGTATATTTTGCAGATTTGAGTGTTTCCTATTTGAAATAATCGGTGTTTTTAATTTTCTAATTATTTTTCCCTAAAATAATTTTCTAAAAATTAACACTTGATTCAAAAAGCCAAAGTGAGATTTTAAGGTATTTTGTTTTACACACAAATCCCTGGAGTTTTCAGCTTACAAGCACCTTCCATTTAAGGCTTGGAAAATTATTTATTGTCAAATAGGATTTTAAAAAAATACATAAAAACCCTAAAACCTCAATGCAGTCTTGAATCTGCAAAAATTTGTGGAGGAGAATTCAATCCATACCATAGTTAAGTTTGAACTAAATTGATGTAGGGGTTTTGATTTTATGGTCATTTTCTGTACCAAACAAAACACACCATTTTAAGCGATGATCCTACCTTAAGTTGATTCAGAGATTTCCCGCGGAGTTGTGCCCTCAATTTTCAAAACAAATCCTTTTTTTTTTTGCATACCATATTGCGTGTTCATATACTAATCAATTGTGTGAAATAGCTAAGAGCTCAAATGAAGTCGGTCATATAGAAAATCACACTTTGTTAAAATCCGCAACCGGAATTTTTGGTTATTCACATATCCTACTGAAATACTGTTAACTACTAATGTTTACGCATCAAAACAAATCTGATTCATCTCAAACTTTTTATTTGAATTGAGCATTTTTAAGGTGACTACTATTTTAAATTAATACACAAAATCTTATCTCTGCATCAGCCTTTTTAATTTGACGTGTCAAATGAATACTTAAGTTTCTGAAAAGAATTATTAGTGCTACTATGATTCGTGCTGGTGCTGTCACCATTACAGCACTTTACTCATGTCCTTTATTCCGAATATTCAAATAAGATGAATTTATTCATGTAATAATGCTACTTGCTTTTTGTGCAGGGAAAAATAGCCGCCTTAAATATCATGGTCTATCTAAATATAATTAATGATCCCTTTAAAGGTATTTTGAACTCATTTAAATGCACAACTGTTTTGAAATTAAATTTACAAAGTTGTCACCATCCATGTGTAAAATGTTTAAGGTGAAAATAATAATCACCCAAGTTGGTGCTTTACTTGGCCAACTATTTAATCACTAGTACCCCTTTAATCATTTAACGTTAGAGGTTTTCATCCATTTTAATACAAAAAAAGTCGGACAAAGTTAATGTCCTGACCTTTTATGTGACGTTGAAATTTTCTTGAAGATGTGCATACTTGTATTGTATTTAAAAATCTGAATGTTCAGGTGAACCAGGTGCATATGTATTGTATTCTTCTCATGCTTGGTTGATCTGGATGGCAAACTCAAGTCCATTCAACATAACGAGCCCTAGAATTGAAAGACTAGAAATTAGAAGTAAACTATTGTCATGTCATCATGTTCATACCTTGGATTGATAATATTTTTGGCAATATCTCTGTATGTGAACAAAACTAATTATAGCAATGGGATACCACTGGAAAATTCTCAAAAACTCTACAAAAAAAGTTGGAAATGAAATATATTGAATAAAAAAATATCACAGTCCTTGGACCGCTTGTGTTGCCTGCCTTGCGGTTTGTGAATGATAGGCCTCATATGACCTTTATATGTGACCTTTGACCTTGATATGTGACCTTTGACCTTGATATGTGACATTTGACCTTGATACATGACCTTTGACCTTGATATGTGACCTTTGACCTTGATATGTGACCTTTGACTCCAGTTTTCCCCTTGCCAAAATGAAAGATTTTTGGCAAAAATATGCGATTTAGGGCAAAAAATCAAATTTTGGCAAAACTCAGTGACTTTAGGCCAAAATTGGTTAAAAATCTGCAAATTTGTGTTTGTTTCCCCCCAAAAAAAATCACTTTTCCAAAATGAAATCACTTTTCCCCCTGTTCCCCCCCAAAAAAAAATGAATATCAAATACCTGGCTTTGGAAACAGTATACCATGTTATGCAAATAGTGCACCATGCTATGCAAATGAAAGAGCTCCTAAAAAAGACCGGACTTTCAAACAAAAGTTAATTTCCTATTTGAGCTCTAATTAATCCAAATCTGTTTTAACCCGCATCTACATTCTTTTTATCCACCATCTTGCTGTTCATTGCTAAGACAGCTGACATTGTACCCTTAACCACCGAACAAGATATTGCAGATATTAAGAGAGACTTCAAAAATGTCATGCATTAGGCCAAGTAAAAAAATAAACCAGTTGATTGTCCCCGCCCGCTCTGATTTTGGACGCCACACCAATTTTTTTGTTATTTGTTATTTTTAAAAAAAGCAACAACACCATCAAAAATAAGACTAAAAAGGGGAAAAACAAAGTCAACAAAAAATATTGGAGCACTATTGAACTCTCATACCTATAGTACCTTTCATTTTTGTTGAGCAATTTCTTCAACCTTCTTGCAAAACTACTATTTCCACAACGCAAAACGCAATCTGCAAAATTCATGAGTGGCCATCTTACATGGCGGCCATCTTTGAGAAAATAATATAAATACAATAATAAAGGCCACTCCCTCTCCAACTTTTTTCAAAAGTCTGGACGATCCAAACTGTTTTATTTTTTTACTTGGCATTATATATAATGTTTGTTCTAATTTTAAACCTAGTTCTATACCACTAATATATGGCATGTTAAATCACGGTATGTTAAATATATCATATTAATGTGCAGTGCAATACTTCATGTCAGCTTAATGAAACCACATTTAAGCAATGCGCAACCAGCCAAACTATTTTCTGATTTTCTAAAAACAAATCTTGAATGCACCCAATATACATGCAGTAGCAATTAAATAGCCTTCAATTTCGAGTTGGCCAAAAAAAAACATACCTGAGGCCCCACACTGTTTGCATTCAATGTAAGGCGACTTGAGGTCGAGCCACCATGAGAGATCTTGAACTTACTTGCCCCTGGATGTTTTAAGTTTGTTAAGCTTACACCAGAGGGTGTTTTGAACCAATCCAATAATGCTTGCAATGTGCCTATTACGGACTGTACAAAAACTCATGTCAGTACTTAGCGATAAAAGTGTATAAAGAAGTTATAGCCATTCCCTAAGCACACAAAATAGGCAATATTGTCCACTTTTTCCTAATACTTCAATAGTACCTTTCAAGAGCTTAAGTGCCGCATAAACTCCACATTTTTTTTACCAAAAAAAGGTCCAGTAGTTTAAAATGATGAAATGGTATTAGATATTGATTTAAGTTAATATCAATAGGGCTGCCATCTTAGATACATTGGAGGCACTTAAAAACTTCCTTAATGGACCTTATTTGGTCAAACAATAGTTGAGATATGATTCATTAACCCTTTCAGAGTACACTTCCTAATTGGGTTAAATTCCAAATATAGTGCATAGGCGGCCATTTTGAAATCAGCCGCCCATCTTGAAATTTGATACTGCTGTCTGTTACGCTGCAATGGTCTCAGTGGTTTTGAACTCCTCAGCATTACAAATATGGAGATCATTAAAATAGTGTTTTTCATCATTCTTAACTTAAATTAGGCTTAAATATGTATTCAGTGGCAGCCATTTTGAAATTAGATGGCAACCATAATTGCATTTTAACTAATCAATAGCTAGAATACAATGTACATCATTTTAAATCTTACTGATGGACCTCATATGGTAAAAAAAATAGTGGAGTTATTGCAATTTAAGCTTCTTGAAAGGAATATCATTATTGGGTAAAACTAAAGAGGGCGCTGTAGGCCAACAGGGGCGCTACATTTTTGGCACATATCAACAATTGTTCAGAGACTCAATATGTAAAGCTGCCAAGTTTTTCATGCTTTTAGGAAAAATACATCGAGTCCTCGTACCCTTGTGTCGCCTGCCGTCACGGTTTGTGAATGAATAGGCCTCACGTGACCTTTGACCTTGATATGTGACCTTTGACCTTAATATGCTGACCTTGACCTCATAAACAACTGAGGGTTTGCATTTAAACACCATAAACCAATTTGTTGGTCAATTGACTTCAACTTTTCAGATGAGGTCAATTTTACTTTTCAGCCTATTTTACAACTTTACCTCACATGACCTTTGACCTGGTATGTGACCCTTTGCCCTTGGTATTTGACCCTTGACCTCATCAACAAATAAGGATCCCATGTTTGCCCTATGACCAAGTTTGGTTCCAATTGAACTTTTTTTCCCAAAACTTTTCAGATGAGGTCGATTTTACATTTCCCGCCTATTTTACAACTTGACCTCACATACCTTTGACCTTGGTAAATGTGATTTACCTTGTATGTGTACTTGCCCTCACAACAATGGGGGATGCCAATTGCACCGTGACAGAAGTTTGGTTTAAAATAAATCCATCAATGTATGTGGATATTACAGGCAAATGTTAACCCTTGTTTCACAACAACATTACCATCCAACAGACATCATCAACAACAACAACAGTGAACAAAGTGATCCCTATTGTCTTCCTGCCCTCCGGCAGGCGACACAAAAACTGCACATAATTGTACTTAGGGACTGGGCTATTAGAGGACCACAAAGCATTTCAATGATCATGCATAAAATTCACTAATTACTACACTCTGTGGGCTAAAATGAGTTAAAGTTCAGGTGTTTTTTATGTGTTTTTAAGAATATGATTTTGGTGGAATCACTGACCCTATAGGGTGAAATTTCCCATAACTGTGCATTGTGGGATTCAATACACCCTCTGAGCTACACAATGTGAACAACTCTGATTAACAGAACCCCTACAATTTTCTCACAGTGGTGAATTCCTTTGGAATAACTATACAAACAGACTTGCTCTGCATCTCTGAAAAAAAAAAAAACTTTGGGGGCAATGACTTGATGTTGGCATAAATGATTAGAGGTCCGACTTCAAACATAAGTTGTATGCTTTGCTTGAATCAGTGCTGCGAACTGCAAATGCCCATGCTTTTTTTCAAAACTTTGCATTTGGATGGGGAGTGTACACTTTGCTGGCCGTACCAGAGCATTTTTAATCATTTTACGAGGCACTTTGCACTGATATCACATGCACGAAAAGAAAATTTCCTATTTGGCATTCGGGTCACCTCATACCTCTCCACTGGAGAAAAAATACAGGACATCGACATGAAGGTGTCCCCCATCCACCGATTGCAATTGCATTCTGGTCCTGTTTCCTACTACGAACGTGCGGTCGCTGGAAGTACAGTCGCTAGAATCCCTTACCCCCGGCACGTGGACAAACACTCATCTAACCATGTCACACTTCATGATTTGATGTGAACGCATTTATAAACGTCCCATACACTAAAGGTGCTACGTCTGGGTAACAACTCGCTCGAGGTGCTACGCCCTCATTATTTTACCGAATTAACAAGGCTGGAAGAGCTAGACCTGAGCCACAACAACAGAGATCATGAGGGTACAGTTTGGTGTGTTTACAAATATGACTAGTTTACGTAGGTTAATGCTGAACTCAACATAGTTGCCGAATTCGACCTGAGTGTTTTCCGGAGTGACAAAGCTGTACTATTTATTCCTGGGTTAACAAGATAGTTACCTTGTCCCCAGGCTTGTTTGCTGAAACAACTGATCCTTTTATTTTCTTCTTCCTCAATGAACAAACAGGATTAGTTAGCTTCAACCTAGATTTTGCCGACTTCAGTTTTTGCGGCCTAAATCCTGGCGCAAAAAACAAAAAAACAACGAGAGTAGTGAACTACAACCTGTCGTGTTGGAACAAATGCCTCGTCTCACCGATATTGACCTGAATCATAATATGATACAGAGCTTCACCAAACGGTGTTTTCAACTACTGACAAAATGTTATTGTGGACATGACCAACAACATGATTACCGAATTACCAAACCATCAATGTCTTCAAAGATTCTCAACATTAATGACTTTGGATCTCGCCCATAATAACCTATCCAGTCTGCCTGATATGTACTTAGTGTATGTTCAAAGTGTGCTATTGCTCCACTTTCGTCGGTAACCATCTTATTTTGAAGTGCATCCGCCTCGTTACTGTGCTTGAAAGTCTCGACCTACTTGACCTATCGCATAATGAACTATCATAGTTGCCGCTCGACATTTTTAAGTATCTAGTTGAGGTGCATTTATCGTCTGTCATACAACAGACTCGGCAGAATCGGTCCACAGCTTTTCCATCCGTGCATTGAGCTCACCAAAATTGATCTGCGATTGAACGACTTGCACTGGATTGACAGCAAAACGTTTCAAGACTTGAATAGTTCTGCTATTATTTATGTAAGTGAGTATTCTACTTGTTGTTTCATTGAATCGGCTAACTGTTCCTCTGAAAACCCACCATCGCCCTTTCTCACTTGTAATCGCTTGTTGCCATATACATTTCTCCGAGTTTTGATGTGGCTGGTAAGTTTCGCTGCCATATTTGGTAATTTGCTTGTCATTTTCACCTATTGTGTACACAAAAATCTCCAAAATAAGTTGGAAACTTTGCTGATCACAAACCTGGCTACGTCTGATCTCTTAATGGGTGTTTATATGCTGATAATTCTCTCTGTAGATAACCACTATGTTGAATTCTTTCCCACGCATTCAGAAAAATGGCGTCATAGTACACTTTGTAAGTTAGCAGGAGCGATTTGTGTATTATCCAGTGAAGCTTCGGTATTTTTCATCACATTAATCAGCATTGATAGGTTTTTAAGTGTAAAGTATCCATTCAGTCGGTTTCGACTCGGTGAAAAATCGGCTAAAGTCGTAGTCTCCATACTATGGTTTACTGCACTCATTCTAAGTATCACATCTTCAGTGGTATCAGGAAAAAATTCTGATGTTTACGACGTTTCTGAAGTGTGCATCGGCCTTCCTATCGCGCGCTATACAGAATTTGTTCAAAATAGCTTTGACTTTCACCACGTTGATTACCTGCGTGGTATTAGTACCAGCACGGCAGTTAAATATGAAGCCCAAGGGAGCAAAGTTGGCATGTACTTCTCGATTTTCATATTCATTGGGGTAAATCTCATTTCTTTGGTAACCGTAGCTCTATGCTATACTGCCATTTTTATTTCTGTTAAACAATCATCCCCTCATTCCAATCAAAGTCGCTCTTCTAGAGCACATGATGAGGAACTCAAAACCGCCCTCAAAATGGCAGCAATCGTGCTAACTGACTTTTGTTGCTGGATGCCGATTATTCTACTCTCCATTCTTGTACAGAGTGGGGCAGTGACCACTGACCCCACTGCATATGCCTGGATAGCAACTTTTGTTTTACCAATTAATTCCTCCATCAATCCGTTTCTGTACACCCTTCCGACAATCATAGCTAACAGGATGCAAAAGAGAAGTGACAGAAATGAAGCAGTCACATTCTCAATAATTCCTAAAGAAGAAGAGTAAAACTGTAGTAGTAAAGACACAGCTGTTTGAATGTCTCATTTATTATGATAAAACAAGAATAAAACAAAAAATATCAACGGCGACACTCTATTGAAGACTAATTTGAACTATTTATTCCACTCACTACATCCTGTGCATATTTGATGAAATTTCATTGCGGGCAAATATGATTTTTCATAAAAATCTAGTTTTACACGTCTTTCTATGGGGAATAAGCACATAGAGGGCGCTATAACTTACAAATCATGACATTTGTTGGCCTATGTGGCAAGATTGCCGCAATGGATTTTTCTGATTATTTTCAGAGGTAATAGCTTTTGCATGTCACTACTTATACCAGTTGTCAAAATTGTGTCGCCATCGTTTAAAATTGCTCTAAAAATAAAAGAGACATGCAATTTGCATGGGGTCAAACAGCTGTGAAGATTCAACATAAACATGTGTAAACCATTCTAGATTTATCCGACTATATCATTTCACCTTGTCATGGCAGTAGAGTGGATGCCAAAGTGCTAACACTGCACACAAGTGCGGGGGTAATTACAAGTGCGAACAAACACAGCAATGTAAAATACATACGCGACTGCTTTGTGCAAGTCTTAATCCTTTGGTTTCCACTGCCACGATGAGGCAAAACTGAGTATAGCTTTAATGACTGCTAGCTTAGGTCCAGAGGGTGTTTTGAATCAATCCCACAATGCATTGCAATGTGCCTATACTGTACTGTACTAAACATACATTAATACTTGGGGATAAAAAGTATTCCAAAAGTTTAAGAACCACAGGATATGTTATGATCATGCTAAAAATTCCCTAAGTACTAATGCTTTGTGGGCAAAAATGAGCATAAAAGTCAGGATTTTTATGTGTTAAGTATAGGATTTTTGTGGGATTTCCCCCAAACTGGTGCATTGTGGGATTGACTCAATACACCTTCTGACTTAGGTCTGACCAAGGTTTTCTACCCATGGATGGAGCACAGCCCTGACCTCTTTGTAGTATCCTTTTTGCCCCCTAATCCCTAGAGTCTCATTTCACACACTATGAGTTACAATATGCTCATCTACCAAGGACACAGTTCAGTGGGTTGTACTTGTACATACATTGACATGAACTGACCTTGTGTGATCTGGGTATCATATATCATACCAAAAAACCAGGGGGTGTATTTTTTAAATACACTTGTGAATGGGAGGTACTGAACTGTGCCAAGGGAATTGAGATTTTGCTAGCTCATAGTGACACTTCCACTAATACTATGACCTTGGTTATTCAACAATGCCATATCTTATCCAGTCCCTAATTTGGCAAAAGTTCATCACACTTCCATTCAAAGATCTTTTGTAACATGCACTGGAGCTATGGAAAGACTTGGTGCTGGCATGTATCATGATTGTGGTCCAGTGGTTATGACGACTGTTATATTACCCTCAAAATTTTGATTAAAATATTATTTTCTCAATTTTATTTGAGAAAAGATTTCTCACGGGAAAAGTATTTTTTTTTTTTTTTTTTTTTTTTTACAGAATTTGTTCAAAATAGCTTTGACTTTCACCACGTTGATTACCTGCGTGGTATTAGTACCAGCACGGCAGTTAAATATGAAGCTCAAGGGAGCAAGGTTGGCATGTACTTCTCGATTTTCATATTCATTGGGGTAAATCTCGTTTCCTTGGTAACCGTAGCTCTATGCTATACTGCCATTTTTATTTCTGTTAAACAATCATCCCCTCATTCCAATCAAAGTCACTCTTCTAGAGCACATGACGAGGAACTCAAAACCGCCCTCAAAATGGCAGCAATCGTGCTAACTGACTTTTGTTGCTGGATGCCGATTATTCTACTCTCCATTCTTGTACAGAGTGGGGCAGTGACCACTGACCCCACTGCATATGCCTGGATAGCAACTTTTGTTTTACCAATCAATTCATCCATCAATCCGTTTCTGTACACCCTTCCGACAATCATAGCTAACAGGATGCAAAAGAGAAGTGACAGAAATGAAGCAGTCACATTCTCAATAATTCCTAAAGAAGAACAGTAAACTGTAGTAGTAAAGACACAGCTGTTTGAATGTCTCATTTATTATGATAAAACGAGAATAAAACAAAAAATATCAACGGCGACACTCTTTTGACGACTAATTTGGACTATTTATTCCACTCACTACATCCTGTGCATATTTGATGAAATTTCAGTGCGGGCAAATATGATTTTTCATAAAAATCTAGTTTTACACGTCTTTCTATGATGGGGAATAAGCACATAGAGGGCGCTATAACTTACAAATCATGACATTTGTTGGCCTATGTGGCAAGATTCCCGCAATGGATTTTTCTGATTATTTTCAGAGGTAATAGCTTTTGCATGTCACTACTTATACCAGTTGTCAAAATTGTGTCGCCATTGTTTAAAATTGCTCTAAAAATAAAAGAGACATGCAATTTGCATGGGGTCAAACAGCTGTGAAGATTCAACATAAACATGTGTAAACCATTCTAGATTTATCCGACTATATCGTTTCTCCTTGTCGTGGAAGTAGAGTGGATGCCCAAGTGCTGACACCGCACACAGGTGCGGGGGTAATTACAAGCGTGAACAAAGACAGCAATGTAAAATACATGTGCGACTACTGCGTGCAAGTCTTAATCCCTTGGTTTTCCACTGCCACGATGAGGCGCAACAGAGTATAGATTCAGTGACTGTTAGCTTAGGTCCAGAGGGTGTTTTGAATCAATCCCACAATGCATTGCAATGTGCCTATACTGTATTGTACTAAACATACATCAGTACTTAGGGATAAAAGTGTTCCAAAAGTTTAAGAACCACAGGACATGTCATGATCATGCTAAAAAATCCCTAAGTACTAATTGCATTGTGGGCAAAAATGAGCATAAAAGTCAGGATTTTTATGTGTTAAGAATAGGATTTTTGTGGGATCACATGACCCTGTTGAGGTAAAATTTCCCCAAACTGGTGCATTGTGGGATTGACTCAATACATCCTCTGAGCTCCCCCCTAGGTCTGACAAGGTTATTACCCATAGATGGAGCACAGCCTCTCACTATGAGTTACAATATGCTATCCACAAGGACCACGGTTCAGTGGGTGCACTTGTACATACATGACATAAACTGACATTGTGTGATCTGGATATCATTTATCATACCCCAAAACCGGGGGTGTTTTCGAAATTTCATTGGTGAATGAAAGTACTGAAACTGTGCCAAGGTGAATTAAGATTTTACTATCATAGTGTATTTGTAGTATCATTTTTGCCGCTAATCCCTAGACTCTCATTTCACACTTCCCACTATGCAACGACCTTGGTGAGCCAACAATGCCAAATCTTATCCAGTCCCTAATTTGGCAAAGTCACACTTCCATTCAAGTTCTTTGTACATGCATGGAGCTATGGAAAGACTTACACTGAGTATAGATCAGTGGGTCCATTGGATATGATGGCCGACTTATGATCCGAAGGTGTGAGTAGGCTCGCTGCGGTCAATGTGTTGTGCACTCTGGACAAGGCACTTAACTTAAGCTTGCTTGCATCGTCGATCCAAGTGATATTCGGGTAGTTGTTATGGGGAATATTACAATCTAATTTCTGATAGGATTGTGGGGGCGGCTTGCCGCTGCGTCCTAGTTGAAGCGAAATTATTGTGACAACTAGCGGGAGCCCGCGCGCCGCTGCCCCCGCTAGCTGAGTATACCCGATAGATCAGTATACTGTAATGTTTCAAAGGCAAACTGTATTCGACCTAATTATCAGTCGGACTTAAGTCAGAGTCATTAAGTCATGGCCAAGTTACCCTTACCGAATAACACCCCCTGGCTGACCTTTGACCCCGCCAAATGACCCAGAAAAATGAGCCCCACAAGACTTCCGTACGGCAAAACTTACCACCATATCAAAACACTTATCCATATCAGACTTCAAAGCACGCCAAGTTACTCAATGACCCCTGGTGACCTTGACCCCAATGAACCCTCGAAAACGGGACCACTACCCGTACAGCGAAACTCTACCAACCTACAGGACACCAAACCTCATAATCCATAACGTCAAACACAGGCCAGTGTACCCAGTAATGACCCTTGGATGACCTTTGACCCGCCCACATGACCCTTTCAAAACTTGACCACTAAACTCGTATGGCGAAAAACTCTACCACCACCCAAACTCTATCCATACGTCAAAGCACGCCAAAGTTACCCAATAATGACCCCTGGATGACCTTTAACCCCCAAATGACCTCTCAAAATGTTGACCCTAAACTCGTACGGCGAAACTCCACCCCACACCAAAACTCATATCCATACGTCGAAGCACGCTCAAAGTTACCTATAATGACCCCTGATGACCTTTGACACCCCCAAATAACCTCTCTCGAAAACATGACCACTAAACATCGTACACGCGCAACTCTCCACCATAATACCAAAACGCATATTCATACATCAAAGCACGCCCAAGTTACCAAATAATGACACCTGGAGCCTGTACCCCCAAATGACCTCGACACGTGACCACTCAACCGTACTAGCGAAACTCTACCACCCTACCAAAACTCATATCCATCCGTCAAGCACGGCCAAGTTATCCAATATTGACCCTGGACGACTTGGACCCCCATATATTGTGACCCCTCGAAATGGGACCACTAAACTCGTACAGCGAAACTCTACAACACAACCCAATCATATCCATACGAAAAGAAAGTCCAAGTTACCATAATGACCCCTGGAGACATTTGACCCCCAAACGACCCCTCGAAAAGGTGACAACAAAACTGTACAGCGAAACCTATACCACCCATACAAAACTCATATCCATACCATCAAAGCACGACAACGTACCCAAAAATGAACCCTGGATGACCTTGACCCCCAAATGGAGACCCTCAGAAAATGTGACCACTAACTCGTAAGCGAAAAACTCCACCACACACCAAAACTCATATCCATAGTCAAACCACGCTCAGTTACCCAATAATGACCCATGGATGACATTTGACCCCAACTGACTCTCGAAAACAGGCCAATAAACGTCCAGCGAAACTCTACAACCATACCAAAACTCATATTCATACATCAAAGCACGCCCAAGTTACCCAATAATGACCCCTGATGACCTTTGACCCCAATGACCCCTCGAAAACGTGACACTCAACTCGTACAGCGAAACTCTACACCCCTACCAAAACTCATATCCTACGTCAAGCACGGCCAAGTTTCCAATAATGACCCCGGGATGACCTTTGACCCCCAAATGACCCCTCGAAAACATGACCCTACTCGTACAGTGAACTCTACCACCACAGCCAAACTCACATCCATACGTCAAAGCACGCCAAAGTTACCCAATAATGACCCCTGGATGACCTTTGACACCAATGACCCCTCGAAAATGTGACCACTAAACTCGTACGGCGAAACTCCAACCACCACACCAAAACTCATATCCTTATGTCAAGCACGCTCAAGTTACCAACCCAATAATTACCCCGTGGATGACCTTGACCCCAATGCACCCCTCAAAACATACCACAAACCTCGTACGTCCGAGCTCTACACTATACCAAAATTCATACCCGTATGTTTAAGGACGGCGAAACGCATAGCCGGACAAAGAAAAAAAAAAAAAAAAAAACAAACAAACAAACAACAATCAAACAACAACACACAAACAAACAACAAACAAACCCCAAAGTGGTTTTTTTAGTAATTATAGATTTCAACGGCAGCCGTAAAAAAATTGCACAGCCACCATGATCTTGTAGGAATGCGCTTTCTAAAAGCCAAATATTATTATATTATTACGCAATCTGAATTTTAGAAATTTAAACACTTTTTGAGGGTTTGGCAGAAGCAATCCTTGCTCTGTTGACCACCTATTTGTACAATTATCAATGGGAAGTTGTGTTTGATACCCAAATTGCCAAGTTTTTATACTACCTTTTCTCTAAGTTAAGGATGTCTCGTGGTGCATTTTTATTGCAAAAATACAAAACACGGTCAGATTAATTTTTCAACAAATACTCCATCTTTTCCCACCGCTTCCTGATGTGTCACATTGAGGTCACAAAATCTATTTAGATTCCCTTTGGGTATTTGAAATATTTTCTCATTGATTAAATAATGTCCCATACAGTAAAAGACAGACAATACTGACAACAAAGATGATACTTTGCCAAAGGATGTGGTAAGTTGTGCCCGGAGGGCAAGGTAAAGGATTCCTTTGACTGTAGTTGCAGCTAATTCTCTCTACCAAAAAAAGTTGGCAATGTAAAAAGC